>JADRCD010026696.1:0-11645 GCA_019843815.1 Montemys delectorum
GCAAATCAAAACAACCCTGAGATTCCACCTTACACCAATCAGAATGGGTAAGATCAAAAGTACAGGTGACAACACATGTTGGAGAGGATGTGGAGAAAAAGGAGCACTTCTCCATTGCTGGTGGGATTGCAAACTGGTACAACCACTTGGAAATCAATCTGTAGGTTCCTCAGAAAATTGGAAATTGATCTGCCTGAAGACCCAGCAATACCATTCTTTAAAAATTACCCAATAGGTGCCCCACCATACTATAGGGTTACGTGTTCCATTATGTTCATAGCAGCCTTATTTGTGATAGCCAAAAGCTGGAAACAACCCAGATGTGCCTCAACAGAAGAATGGATACTGAAAATGTGGTTCATTTACACAATGGAATTCTACTCAGCTATTAAGAATGAGGACATCTTGAGTTTTCCAGGCAAATGGATGGAACTAGCACGTATTAAACTGAGTTGGGTAACTTAGACCCAAAAGTACATGCATGAACTGCAGGGATGGAAATGGAGAGGAGCTTGAGGAAAGGAAGGTTCTGTGAAGGAGCCAAATTGGGATCCAGCTCAAGGGGAAGCCCCAAGGCCTGACCCTATTATTGAGGGTATGGAGTATTCACAAAAAGGAGCCTATCCCCTTGGCCCTGTGAAGGTTCTGTGCCCCAGTGTAGGGAATGCCAGGGCCAATAAGTGGGTTGGCAAGCTTCCTGGGGAGGGGGGAGGCAACAGGGGTTTGTTCTTGTTTTTACTTGTTTGTTTGTTTGTTTCTTCTTTGGATGGGAAACTGGGAAAGGAGAAATCATATGACATGTAATTAAAGAAAATATCTAATAAATTTTTTTAAAAAAGGGGGGCCTATCATGACTGCTCTCTGGAAGACCCAACAACCAGCTGAAAGAGTCAGATGCAGACATTTGCACCCAACCAATGGACAGAAGCAGCTGACCCCTGTTGTTGAATTGGGGAAGGCTGAAAGAAGCTCAGAAAGGTGACTCTGTAGGAGAACCCTGCAGTCTCAATTAATCTGGACCCCTGAAGTCTCTCAAGCACTGGACCACCAAACAGACAGCATCCACCAGCTGGTATGAGGCTCCAACACACATACAGTAGAGGGCTGCGGGGTCTGTGTTCATTCAGAGATGATGCACCTAGCCTTCAAGAGACTGGAGGCCCCAGGGAGTTTAGAGGTCAGGTGGGGTGGGGGGTGGGGGCATCCATGTGGAGATGGGGGGTTGGGGAGGAGGTATGGGATGTGGAGCAGTCAGAGGGTGGATAGGGGTAGAGAATAAAATATGGAGTGTAAATAAATAAAGAAAGAAATAAAGAAAGAAAGAACTTACTGGAGAATAGTGTGCTTTAACTGAAAGCAAATATTACTCACAGTACAACTGATACAGTTAATGATCACTCTCTTTAACCTATAATATAACCAGGGTTTTTGTATTGAAAATATATTACTTATTTTTTCAAAATTTTCTTGAAATGTTAATGCCTGAAACTCAATTTAGATTTTTCTTGTGTTTCCATTGCCTGTGTATAGAATAAATTTAAATCCAGAAAAAATGAAGGAAAAAAAAGGAAAGACCTATAAACAGAGATACTAATTACCTCTTGGCAATCTCCTTGCATGTAGAGGACTGACATCAGTGATTCCATGAGGGTAAATGTTATATGGTCGGCTTGCTTGATTCTTAAATATAATCTGAAAGTATAAGTGAGATATGAGATCAAGTCCAAAGATGACTAGGTTTAACAAGAAAACTGTGACCTAGCTCTAGAAAATCAAAAGTTGCCTATATCTACATTATAGGTCTGAACTCTTAATAAAACTCAATATATTTGCTCTGTTCATGAAAAGGAAGCTCAGGTAGCTGCTTGGGTTTGCCATAGACTTTTCAATTTCACTTGCTTTAGCAAATCTTGCCTGCATCTCCCAGACAAAGTCAAATCTGGGTATCTGCTAAGGACAGCTTTACTGTATTATTTGCACTTAATACTTCAATACTTGAGAAGGAGATAGTGATTCAGGTTATAAGTGTTGTCACTTAATAAGCAGGTATAACTAGAAGACGATTTGTAGCCTGAAATAATGGTGGCAGGTGACACTGTCTGATTATAAGAGCTTTAAATAAGATTAAAAAAATAAAAAGCAGTAACATAGAAATAGCACTGAATGCTTGAAGACTACCTCTAGATCTGTGGGTATGGTTTGTATTTTAAAAGTTACTGAAGGAAAATAATTAATGAAACAAGTTCTGGGAGGATATGTCTGTACCAGTCTAAACAGTAAGTAGTTAAAAGAGGTTGCGTGTCTGATTGGTCATATTAAATTTTTTTCCATATACTGACTACATATGAGTTATTTTTATTTGTGCTATATTTATAAATTTTAAAAGATTCTGTCCATTGGAGACAAGGCTGAAGTTTGAAGGATCACAGAAATTCAAACCATCCACACTTTTGTTTTGCCTATATGTATGTATGTGTACCATGTGTATGCCTGATACCCATGGAGGTCAGCAGAGGCCTTTGGATTCACAGAGACTAGTGATGCAAATGGCTTTAAGCCACTGGGTTTTAGGAGCTAAACCCAGTTCCTCTGCAAGAATGACAAGTGCTCTTAACCACTGAGCTGTCTCTCCAGCAAGGAGACTTTCTTTTTTCTGAAACAATCTCATATTTTCCCCTTTACTTACCAACAGTGTGTCTCCAACTTCTCCATAAAGTAAAGGTCCCAAGAGTCCTGACTCATGCTGGATAGTTTCCCGAATCTTAAAGGTTTCATCTGTGTATGCTATAAATCTGACTTTTTTATATTTCCTACCAATTCGATGAGGACCACTGCTCAGATACTGGCTTTTATAACTTCTGTTTGAGAGGCAAAAAGATTAGGGGTAAGGTCAGAAACATTTAGGTAATCAAAACCCCACTTCTAATATGATTTACTCAAAACAAAGAACAAGAAAAGTCTAAGTAGTCTTAGGCTTACCTATGCTAGTATCTAATGTTCTATGAATTCCCACAGAATGAGCAAGTATTAAAGGCTAAGTCACAAGGGTATGGAGCTAGTAAGAGGAGGCAGAATCTTTAAGAGTTGGAGCCTATGCAGTGTTTGGAAGAGCAGGCCCTGCCCCTTGCCTGGGCAGCAGAGTAGAGCTGACCTTGGCAGTGGGGGTGCAGGTGAGCAGGCACTGAGGGCATGAGACTTTGAGAACTGGTCCTGTCCCTCATCTGTTGTGTGATGTGGCATGGGGAAGACAGAGATGCTATCATCGCCTTGCCTCTCACTGCCTGTGGCGGTGTGTGTGTGTGTGTGTGTGTGTGTGTGTGTGTGTGTGTGTGTGTGTGTAGATATTTGCTGAATTATTGAAATAAATGTTAAATCCTGAAAAAAAAGAAAGAATTGAAGCCTAGTGGGAAGAACTTAGGTCATTGGGGGCATGCCCTTGAAGGGGATGATATGGGAATCTTAGGCTCCTTTTATCTCACTTTGTTTCTTGTATGGAATAGGCCCCTTCCATTTTGCATATTATTATGAATTTTTGTGCTGTCTCAAGCCCAAAGCAGTAGTCAAGCAACCACAGACTGAAAATTCCAAATCCATGAGTCAAAATAAAACTTTCATAGTTATAAATTTACACTTATTTAAGTATTTTAGCACAGTAGTAGAATGGAAGATCAACATCCTTACCATTTGATCCCATGATATATTAACTCTCAAATATGCTTTAAGGATTCATTGGCTTAAATAAGTAAGACGAATATGAGTATAGGGGAGAGTAGTACAAAGAGTCCAAAGGTGTTTACCCATTATCTGAGGTAGGAACTGAAGGAGCATAGTCCCAGTCTTCCTCCTCAGCAGAAATATAATGTATCCAAGTTTTAGGGTACTTTTTAGCAACCGAGCGAATTTGGATAAAAGGAGAGCTGTCATAATCCAGTGTGAACATGTCCATTTCTGAATCAAGATCATCATCATAATCTTCCATTTCCTCATTATTTTTCTTTTGCCATTGAGGTTCCTCATGGCAGCTATCTACTTTGACATAAGCTTCCATGCCATCTGCAGTCAGACAAACCAAACAATTTTCTTAACTTTCTTGGGTTTTAAATGTTATGTATTTTCCCTTCTTACTATGATTTAAATATTTTGTCTTAAGTATCTCTCTTTCAAATCAGTACTGTTTTTGTTACTCTTCTATATGAATTATAGTACTTGTTGGTTTCTGGATTTGCTATTTTATTGAAATATCCTCTATATAGATTTGAGCTGTCTCCAAAATTCATTAATATAGCAATATATATGATTATTCATAGGCATTTCTACTCCAAAATTCATTAATATAATATATTGGAATATATATGAGCATTTCTCTTTTGAACTTTTTATTTTGTCTCCAACTCATGGATGGACTAATTCTGTTCAAGAATGGCTTGTTATCTCAGAAAGAGATTGCTTCTCTATTTCCTTCCTTTCTCTTCATCTTTCTCTTTTTTCCATCTGTCATGTGTATCATTTTCCTGTACTATACCACTGACAGAAATGTCCTATAAAATGACAAAATCTTGATATTGAATTTCCTAAGCTCTTGAACTGTGTGAGATAAAAATTTTGTTTGTTATAAATTACCCTATTTCTGATATTCTATTCTAGTAATATAACAGACTAAGGTAGCCTTAAATGGACATAACCAAGAAAAAGTTATTAGGTTGATCCAAGATAAAAAAAATTAAGAGTTAATGCATAAGAAGGATAACTGAAATAAGAGGAGTATTCAATATGAATGTGCATAGCTACTACCTACAAAGTCATGCGACCAGGAATTGACACTGTAGGCACAATTGTCCCAACTTTGTTTCCACAGGCTTGTAACTCCTTTGTAAAACCTCCATCAGATGATAATCCTTGAAAACTTCCTATGATACCTCATTTTCCTAGATTTCTGATGGAATTATCTCTTTACTTCTTCTCATAGTACTGAAACCTACTTAATGGGATCAGACTGTGAAACCACTAACAGACTCATCTTTTCTTCTTATTCATCTCTAAACTATGTCTCCTCCATCTGTCATAGACATTTAACCAAAAATCCACAATACTATTGTACTAACAATAAAGTTCTTCTATATTTAAGGTAAAAAATGTTACATTTGAAGATTTCAGTTGAAGTTTAACATAATTGTAACCGTACAATGCCATTTTTGCAACACATTGATTGTATTGTTATACACTGCCCAGGAAGTATCATTAAAATTACAATGGAATCATTTATACTACTCATTTTTAAGATCCAAGATGCTAGTACCATGTTTATGGGAAGAGATATGACAAAATAGCAGGAACTGCCCAAGATCTATCAAGAGTGTTTGAGCAGTAAGGAAAGTTATTGGTGATATCTCCAAGGAAGCTTGACGGTGGTTCCTCACAAAAAACGTGTGACCTTCAAGGAATATTGAGTGTATTTCAGGAGTGGTGCCCATTCCAATCACATGCCAGTAGACAGATTTCCTATGGCATCCAATTAGACCTGTAAAATGGGAATGAGACAGCTATGGAGAATAATTATGGATTGTAAAATAAAAATTACTTGCTAGAATAGGCTGGATAAAATAACCCTACAAATTTTACTGTTACCTTAACTTATAAACAGTTACCAAGGAACTTTCCCAACCAACAGATCTTGCCAAAGCAACAAATAACATACTGCTAAATGACACGAATATGTTTCTTTAATTTACTCTTTAGTTTTGCTGTAGTATATATTCAGTTGCTGCTAAGGCATCCCATGACTGATAACATTTTCTATTATTCACTAACGCTCTAAATTATAGCTGAAAATCATCTTTCCCTTAGATCCCTTTTAAAGATAGTTGCTCTACTTGCCAGTCTAATTCTTCTTTTTTCATATATGAACAAAACAAACAAACAAAAAAACCAGAGGGTAGAGGTCAGTGGATGTAGAAAGCTGTAGAAAAGGCTTATGGTTTTGAAGTCCCAAAACCTTAAGAACTGTTGGACAGTCATGTACATACCTGGCAGAGACCTGTTTACATAGCCATTGACTGTGTGCATTTTAGGCCAGGCTCTAGCAGATGCAGAATCCAAAGACTGCATATAAGAGTTATTTGTTTCTGAGTGCCAGCTCTTCCCTGGTAAA
Source organism: Montemys delectorum (assembly GCA_019843815.1). Classification (NCBI taxonomy): domain Eukaryota; kingdom Metazoa; phylum Chordata; class Mammalia; order Rodentia; family Muridae; genus Montemys; species Montemys delectorum. The sequence continues at coordinate 6,149 of JADRCD010026696.1, forward strand.
AGAGGGGGAAAATAAGGTCTGTTTCATGAGTTACACCCCCTCTTTCCTTCTTTCCTTTCCTTTTTTGTGACACTGAATTTTTGTCAGCAAAGTAGATACAATCTCAGAGTCACTGAGAAAAAAAACCTACATTTTTTCCTAAACCAATTAACTTTCCCTGTATTTGCTCATAATGACAGAAGAATAATGGCAAATGATAACTAGGAGAAGGGAAAATACTAGTTAGTTTAAGATACAAGAATTTCATTTTGCAAGTTAGATGATAGACTTAAAAAGGGTTCGTAAACTGCTTCACTCTATTTCTGTAGCAAGGAAACCTCAGCAAGTTGAAGGCTTCCAAAACTACTTTCCAAAACTAACAAAAGCTGAAGCTCTGAAAATTACTTGGTACTTTTAAAAAAAAAACAAGTATGAAAAACAAAAAAGAGAAAGACTTATCAGGATCAAGGTGACATGATCTCAAATAAGAAGATAACAATGCCATGGTCCCAAGAAACAAGCTGGAGTTGCCATTCTAATATCCAATAAAACAGAATTTCAACCAAAAGTTATCAAAAGAGTTGGGGAAGGACACTTCATAAGCAGAGGAAAAATCCACCAAGATGAACTCTCAATTCTGAACATCTATGCTCCAAATGCAAGGGCACTAAAATTTGTAAAAGAAACATTACTAAAGCTCAAAACACACATTGAACTTCAAAAAATAATAATGGGAAACTTCAACACCACACTTCTACCAATGGACAGGTCATTGAAACAGAAACTCAAGAGAGACACAGTGAAACTAACAAAACTTATGAACCAAATGGATTTAACATTTGGTTACAGAAATAGATACAGAACATTTGACCTCAAAACAAGAGAATATACTTTCTTTTCAGCACCTCATGGAACCTTCTCAAAAATTGACTATATAATTAGATATAAAACAAGCCTCAACAAACACAAGAAGATGGAAATAATCCCATGTATTCTATTAGATCACCATGGACTAATGCTAGACTTAAATAAAAACAAAAACAACAGAAAGCCCACATACTCATGAAAATTAAACAACTCCCTGCTCAATGATAACTTGGTCAGGGAAGAAATGAAGAAAGAAATGAGGTACTTTATAGAATTCAATGAAAATGAAGACATATCATATCCAAACTTATAGGATACAATGAAAGCAGTGTTAAGAGGAAAATTCATAGCTCTGAGTGCCTTCATAAAGAAATTGGTGAGATTTCATACAAACAACTTTACAGCACACCTGAAAGCTCTAGAACAGAAAGAAGCAAACATACTCAATAGGAGTAGATAGCAGGATAGTCAATCTCAGGGCTGAAATCAACTAGTTAAAAACGAAGAGAACAATACAAACAATCAAAAAAAAAAAACTAAGAGTGGGGTCTCTGAGAAAATCAACAAGATAGATAAGTCTGTAGCCAAACTAATGGACACAGAAACAAAATCAGAAAGAAAAAGGGAGACATAATAACAGAAAATTGAGTAAATTCAAATAATTATCAGATTCTACCACAAAAGCCTATACTCTGCAAAACTGTAAAATCTAGATGAAATGGATGATTTTCTAGACAGATACCATGTACCAAAGCTAAATCAAGGTAAGGTAAAATAAACAGTCCCATAACACCTAAGGAAATAGAAATATTCATTAAAAACTTCTCAACCAAAAAAGTCTGGGTCCAGATGGTTTTAGTACAGGATTCTATCTGACCTTCAAAGAAGAGCTAATAAAAGGGCGATTTACAAATTCATCTGGAAAAACAAACAAAAAAAAAACCAAAACAAAACAAAACAAAAAAAAAACCTAGGATAGTGAAAACTATTCTCTTTACTTCCTCCTCCTCCTCTTCTTCCTCCTCCTCCTCCTCCTCCTTCTTCTTCTTCTTCTTCTCCTCCTCCTTCTTCTTTTTAAAGTATAGAATAGAGCTCATTTAGGGAATGGGGAGGGGAGTTAAGAGGATAGCAGAGGCAGAGAAAGGCAGAGAGAAGTAGGGGTTGGCCATGACCACGTGGAGAGAGGTGGGACAGGAATGGGGAGAAAGGAGGAACAAGGAGAAACAGGCAAGGGAGAGAAGCAGGAGTAAGTGCAACATTCTCAACAATAAAAGAACTTCTGGTGGAATCGCCATCCCGGACCTTAAGCTGTACTACAGAGCAATTGTGATAAAACAAACAAACAAACAAAAAAAAAAACCCTGTATGGTATTGGTATAGAGACAGGCAGGTAGATCAATGGAATAGAATTGAAGACCCAGAAATGAACCCATACATCTATGGTCACTTGATCTTTGACAAAGGAACTAAAACCATCCAGTGGAAAAAGACAGCGTTTTCAACAAATGGTGCTGGCTCAACTGGTGGTTAGCATGTAGAAGAAGGCTAACTGATCCATTCTTATCTCCTTGTACAAAGCTCAACTCCAAGTGGATCAAGGACCTCCACATAAAAACAGATACACTGAAACTAATAGAAGAGAAAGTGGGGAAGACCCTCGAGCACATGGGCACAGGGGAAAACTTCCTAAACAGAACACCAATAGCTTATGCTCTAAGATCAAGAATTGACAAATGAGACCTCATAAAATTACAAAGCTTCTGTAAAGCAAAGGACACTGTCAATAGGACAAAATGGAAACCAACAGATTGGGAAAAGATCCTTACCAATCTTATATCCTTTACAAGGCTAATATTCAATATATACAAAGAACTCAAGAAGTTAGACTCCAGAAAAACAAATAACCCTATTAAAAATTGGGTACAGAGCTAAACAAAAAATTCTCAACTGAGGAATACCAAATGGCTGAGAAGCACCTAAAGAAATGTTCAACATCCTTAGTCATCAGGTAAATGCAAATCAAAACAACCCTGAGATTCCACCTCACATCAGTCAGAATGGCTAAGATCAAAAAATCAGGTAACAGTAGATGCTGAAAAGGTTTTGAAGAAAGAGGAACACTCCTTCAATGCTGGTGGGATTGCAAGCTGGTACAACTAATCTGGAAATCAGTTTGGCAGTTCCTCAGAAAATTGGACATAGTACTACCTGAGGACCCCACAATGCCACTCCTGGGCATATACCCTGAAGATGCTCCAACATGTAATAAGCACACATGCTCCGCTATGTTCATAGCAGCCTTAGTTATAATAGCCAGAAGCTGGGAAGAACCCAAATGTCCCTCAACATAGGAATGGATACAGAAAATGTGGTACATCTACACAATGGAGTACTACTCAGCTATTAAAAACAATGAATTTATGAAATTCTTAGGCAAATGGATGGATCTGGAGAATATCATCCTGAGTAAAGTAACCCAATCACAAAAGAACACACATGGTATGCACTCACTGATAAGTTGATATTAGTCCAGAAGCTTGGAATACCCAAGATACAATCCACAAACCACATGAAACTCAAGAAGAAGGAAGACCAAAGTGTGGATACTTTGATCCTTCTTAGAAGGGGGAACAAAATACCCATGGAAGGAGTTGCAGAGACAAAGTGTGGAGCAGAGACTGAAGTAAGAACAATCCAGAGACTGCTCCACATGGGAATCCTTCCCATATACAATCACCAAACCCAGACACTATTGCAGATGCCATTAAGTGCTGGATCAATGGAACAGAATTGAAGACCCAGAAATGAACCCACACACGTATGGTCACTTGATCTTTGACAAAAGAGCTAAAACCATAAAGTGGAAAAAAGACAGCATGTTCAACAAATGGTGCTGGCTCAACTGGTGGTTAGCATGTAGAAGAATGCAAATCGATCCATTCCTATCTCCTTGTACAAAGCTCAAGTCCAAGTGGATCAGGGACCTCCACATCAAACCAGATACACTAAAACTAATAGAAAAGAAAGTGGGGAAAAGCCTCAAGCACATAGGCACAGAGGAAAATTTCCTAAACAGAAGACCAATAGCTTATGCTCTAAGATCAAGAATTGACAAATGGGACCTCAAAAGTTGCAAAGATTCTCTAAGGCAAAAGACACTGTCAATAGGACAAAACGGCAACCAACAAATTGAGAAAAGATCTTTACCAATCCTATATCTGATAGAGGGTAATATCCAATGTATAAAAAGAACTCAAGAAGTTAGACTCCAGAGAAACAACCCTATTAAAAATGGGGTACAGAGCTAAACAAAGAATTCTCAACTGGTGAATACCAAATGGCTGAGAAGCACCTAAAGAAATGTTCCACATCCTTAGTCATCAGGTAAATGCAAATCAAAACAACCCTGAGATTCCACCTCACACCAGTCAGATTGGCTAGGATAAAAAACTCAGGTGACAGCAGATGCTGGAGAGGTTGTGAAGAAAGAGGAACACTACTTCATTGCTGGTGAGATTGCAAACTGGTACAACCACTCTGGAAATCAGTGTGGCAGTTCCTCCAGAAATTGGACATAATTCTACCAGAGGTCCCAGCTATACCACTCCTGGGCATATACCCAGAAGATGCTCCAACATGCAATAAGGACACATGCTCCACCATGTTCATAGCACCCTTATTTACAATAGCCAGAAACTGGAAACAACCCAGATGTCCCTCAACAGAGGAATGGATACAGAAATTGTGATACATCTACACAATGGAGTACTACTCAGCTATTAAAAACAATGAATTTATGAAATTCTTAGGGAAATGGATGGATCTGGAGAATATCATCCTGAGTGAGGTAACCCAATCCCAAAAGAACACACATGGTATGCACTCTCTGGTAAGTGGTTATTGGCCCAGAAGTTCGGAATACTCGAAGTACAATCCACAAACCACAAGAAACTCAAGAAGAAGGAAGACCAAAATGTGGACACTTCATTTTTTTGGGGGGAGGGGGACAGGGTTTTTCTATATAGCTCTGGCAGTCCTGGAACTCACTCTGTAGACCAGGCTGGACTCAACTCAGATATCCACCTGCCTCTGCCTCCCAAGTGCTGGGATTAAAGGCGTGCACCACCACCGCCCGGAACTTCATTCCTTCTTAAAAGGGGGAACAAAATACCCATGGAAGGAGTTGCAGAGACTAACTATGGAGCAGAGACTGAAGGAAGGGCACTCCAGCCTGATTTAGCTGTCTCCTGAGAGGCTCTGACAGTACCTGACTAATACAGAAGTAGAGGCTCACAGCCCTCCATTGAACTGAGTACAGGGTCCCCAATGTAGGAGTTAAAGAAAGGACTGAAGGAGCTGAAGCATTCACAGCCCCTTAGGGCGAAAAACAATATGAACTAACTAGTACCCTCAGAGCTCCCAGGGACTAAACCACCAACCAAGGAGTACATATGGTGGGACTGATGGCTCAGGCAGCATGTGTATAGTAGAGGACCGTCAAGTCAGTCATCAACGGAAGGAGAGGCCCTTGGCCCTGTGAAGGTTCTGTGCCCCAGTGTAGGGGAATGCCAGGGCAAGCAAGTGGGAAAGGGTGGGGTGGCAATCAGGGGGAAGGGGGAGGGAACAAAGGTTTGTTCTTGTTTTTGTTTTT
>JADRCD010026703.1:0-10780 GCA_019843815.1 Montemys delectorum
ACACACACACACACACACACACACACACACACAAACACACACAAACACACACACACAGAGAGCTGAGTATATTTAGTGTTGTTCATATGTATATCTATTTAGAGCTGAAGCGTTGATCATTTGAGACATAATCCATCAGAGTACTCACCCCTGGAAAATACTATGTCAGTGCCAATAATTACCTGTAGCTCTTAGGAATGGGGCCTCATGAAATTTCCCCATCCATCTTGGCATTTCAAGAGTTTTTTGTCATTGTGTGGGTCTTGGTTAGACAACCATGTCATTGATATTTCATGGATGCAGTTTCCCTGTCAGATAGAGAAGAATTACTCAGCATTTGTGCTGATACTTGGCTTCTTAAAATCTTGTTTATGCTTTGGCTGTGATTTCCATTGAGGATTAGGGTTGTTCTCTAGATGTATCAGTGGAAGTTGGGCACAACATCTTCAGTTTTTTTCTGCATTTTGGCAAGCTGTGAATTTCTACAATAGTATCCTTCTTCAAAGTGATGCTTCTTTGAAAAAAGGTAAAAGCTGCAGCTCTTTGTGTGTATAAAAATAAATGTGTAGAATGTCATTAGAAATGTTGCTGATTTAAGAAAGTACTTGCCCTATTTATTTGTTTTGCTTGTTTGTTTGTTTGTTTTCTTAATATTTAGAGGTTTTGTCTTGCTTTGTTTTTTGTTTTTAAGTCCATTGTATTTATGGATACTAACCCTGTGTCAGATATAAGGCTGGTCAATGTTTTTTTTCCCATTCTATAATACACCGCTACACTCAAGTGAAGGTATCCTTTGGTGCACAGGTGCTTTTACTTAAAATATTTCTCATTTATTATTTGTTGATCTTAATGCCTATATTACTAGAGTCCTATTCACAAAGTCCCTTTCTATGCCAATGAATTTTATTATGTATCCTGCCCTCAGAGGTCAGAAGAGTATGCTGAGTCCCTTGTAAGTGAAGCTACAGATGTCTAGTAGCCACAGTGTTGGTGTGGGAAATGAAACCTGGGTCCTCTGTAATATCAGCAAGTATTCTAAGTCACTCAGTCATATGTTCAGCATGAACAATATTTTTATTGTTCAGATTTTGTTGTTGTTGTTGTTGTTATCTTGTATTTTCTTGAGTGTATCCTAGAGCAATATATAGCAGTACAGGGATAGCCGTTTATGTTCATTGATGCTGTATTTAAATAGCTAGGAAATGGAAACAGCTTAGACGACTATAAACTGATAAATGGACAACAGTGATATGGTATGTTGGTACAGTGTTAAGAAAAATAAAATTATAACTTTATTAGATAAGGGGATGTAATTGTAAACACATTCTGAGTAAAATGATCCAGACCCAGAATGGCATTTTTCTCTCATTTGTGCCTATCAGCTTTGAATCTTGAGTATGTGTGTTTCACTTGGAATACCCATAGATGTCAGAGACTGAGTAAGGAGCATGGGGAGGATATCAAGGGAGTGATTTTAGAATGAAGTGGCATCAAGAGCTAAAGCAGAATAATGACAAGTAGGATGAATGGTGATAGAGATGAAACATTCTACTGTAGATAAGAAAATACAAGAAGATGTAACTAATACTAAAGTACTTTCAAAAAGTTATAGAAATACACTACAATGTTAGCTTTCTAAAAGACATACAATATATAAAAAGAATTTAAATTAAGTATCTTATTTTAGGGCAATAATGCTCCTACCAGATACCATAGGCTGACAAATAAGTGTAGTTTGAGGAATAGGCTTGTACATTTGAAGCCATTTGTCACTGAGATCCCATAGACCTCACTAGTATATTGGATTTCTGCTGAAACTGCAGCAACATATTTAACACAAAGAAAGTCTTAATCTGACCCTAAGATAGGTATGGTTTAATCAATTTTTTGCAATCACTCTACCCAGTATTAGCCTAAATGTTGCTTTTATTTACAGAGATGAAGGGATGAGATGAGAGCTGTACGAAAGCTCGGTGAGTACACAGTTGAAGCTGAGCCCAGAGCAGTTCTTTATCTGTTTTAACTATCCTTAGGTCTTGGCTTGGAAGCTTCAAGCCTTTATACAATCTAGTCTTCCAAGCTGACTGATTCAATCTAGCTTCTCTCAGCTTCTTACTGAATTGTTCTGCTTGGCTTCATACTGACTTTGGCAATATATTCTAATCTGCTGGCTCCTTTTCATTCTCTGTCTCATGCTGTCTTCACCTGTGTCTAGTTTGTTCTTTCTGCAACCTTTCTTGGTAAAAACTGGTTAAAATTTCTACTCTCTCTTGCTCCCAGCCCTCTTGCTTTCTTTTGCTCTCTTGCTCACTGCTCTTAAGTAGTCTCTGTTTCTTCTGCTGTTCTCATATGAGTTGGCTGTATCCTATCTCTGACTCATTCTCTCAAATCTTCCTCTGACTTGACACTCTATCTACACATTAATTAATAAAAATCACTTTCAAACAAGACTGCTTCCTTCTACAAACTGAACTTATCTTCATTGTTAGGAATTACAGGTGTATACTGACAGCATCCCTGTATTCTAGCCAGGTCATACTGTAATCCAGGGCATGTCTACATTCTGGCTGATCATATAGACCCAGAAGGTCTTTGGATGTGAACCCTAGCCATAGCATCCATGTTGCTGGATTAAAATTCCTGTATATTTGCCCTTTCTACACTGCCACAGTAATCATTACAATATAGTAAATATGAACAGATCAAAACAAAACAACCCAAGAAAAGAGAACCCAGAAATTGAACTAAATATATTTGTCTATGTGATTTTGATTTTTTGTCTTCTCTGTGAAAGTGCATATGAATGCTAGAGAAATCCTTCCATTTGTAGCCTTTACTGGCCACAAAATCACAGAGATCTACATGTCCTTTCCCCCTGAGTACTGGCATAAAAAGCACATGCCACCAATTTCTTTTTTTTCCCTTTTTTAGACAGGTTCTCTCACTAGTCTAGAATTAATATGGCTAAACAAGCTAGTTAACAAGTCCAAGGGATATGCCTGTCTCTGCCTTCCCAGCACTGGGGTTACATGTATGTACCACTGTTGGGCCCTATTTGGCCCTGGCAGGCTCTCTGCCAGCAGAACCAGGCAAGTGCGAGAGAACCCAGTCCAGCTGAGCCTCTCGGGGATGAGTGGGATGGTTGAGTGTCAAGGCTCAGATCTCCTGCCTCGGAGAATAATCACCCCAAGCCAGGAGTCTGTCAAAGCAGGAACCAACATACCATCACCATCATTGCTGCAATCACCATCATTATCATGACTACTGCACATGGCATTTTTATTTGGGGTCAAGGGATGAAACACAGAAATTCCTTCCTGGACTGAGCCATCATCTTCAGCCTACCATTATGATTATTTACAGAGATGCAAAAAGAAAAAAATATTTCAATGGAATTAAAACAGCCGTTCCAAAGCAAACAGCTCAAGATGGGTGAGATGGGCCCATTAAATATCTTAAAAGGGGGAGACTCATTCAGAGTAAATGAATCCTGCTCCATCATAGCTTTCAAAGCTGCTTTGTTTTGTGTTTTTTTGGTCAAGACTTTTGATATTCTACATTGATGTCACTGAACAAAGGTTAAAAAAAAACAAAAACAACAACAACAACAACAACAACAAAAAACAAGAGCCAATAAAGGTAAGGTAGGACATATAGAAAAATAGAGATAAATCAGAGACATGATTAATATCATTTGTTTTGCTTTACTTTATTTTCTGACAGTTTCTTTTACCAACATGCTGGGATTATAGGCATATATGTCACTATATAGCTTTTAAACCTGTTTTTGTGGTATATAAAACAAACCTTTTAAAGTCATGCTAGTCATGCTAGTCATACAACCTTCTGGGAAAAGTGGTTAGTTTAGCTTATAGTTCAAGAGAGATTTACTCATTTATTGCAGGGATGATGTGGCATCAGACAAGAAAAGCCTGCTGGCAAGAGTGGGGGCTGACTGGTCACATCACTCTGTACTCAGGAAACACAATGCAAACAGGAATTAGTGTGGGTCATAAGCTCTCAGGTACACTCCCAATGGCCTTCTTACTCAAGCACAGTTTTATTTTATTATTGTTTGAAATTTTCAAACATGTATATAACGTGTGGTGAAAAATGAAAAGGGTATTCAAGAAAATTTTAAGTAATATATATTACTACCTATTTTGGGTATATATAACAAAGTAATGATAATATATTAATTCTAATTTTAAGAACAATTTCCATTCAAAGGTATATTCCTGCTTATGGTGCTAGAGATGGAGAATTGAGGTAAAGCTAATATGACTGCTCCAAGGGGAGAAAGCATTAGAGACAAACAATAAAACAACAACTTTTGCAATATGAATGTTCATACAATTGCCTAGTGATTTTTTTCATTTTCTTTTTTTGGTCTGTATTTCTCTTGATATAGCATTCTATACTTTCACATTGTTAGAGCTCTATGTCCCATTTATGGAATATCAACACACATATAACATAACCAAACATGTTTCCTTTGAGAGCCATAGAAGCTTGTAATAAGTATTATGTCTTTGTGTCACTATCACACACTTTCACACTGCATTACTGCAAGTATTGTCTATGGACAGCCAGCATCAGCACACTACTCAGGAATCTTTAAAATGAAGAAGTTGAAGTTTTCCAGACCTATGAAATAGGATTCTGTATTTAAACAAGATCCTTGAGTGATTCATTTGCATATTAAACTTGAGAAGCACTGTCTTCATAATGAGCAATTGAAATGAATGCTTTCACAAACAGCATATTTCAAGTAAGAAAACCCACCCAAATTACATTATATAAACAAACAGTGTTTTCCTTTGTATATACATACAATTAATTTTGAATCTTTCTCTTTGCGAAACTTGTCACACGGTTCAGAATTCTGAGAAAGGTATTTGTTGGGTCATATCGCCTTCTCATAGACATGTGGAAAGGACCTTGCTAACCATTTGCAAAGGTGGATTAGGAATGTGGAATAAGCATTTAATATTGTATACCTCTTATTCTTATCTCAATAGATAGATTACCATATCAATACCACATATTTTCATTTATGATATTATCTCCTGTCAAATATATAGAAACTGCTCCAGGAGCAAAGAGGAAAGTAAACAAGAAACTATCTAATTGATATAAAAGAAATTCTTCCAAACTCCAATCAGAATTGCAACTATAAACAATTCATATTTTATTCCATTTGGTTCAAATAACTATGGTGATAATTACATTTGCTACTTCAATTTAATGGCAATACCTAGTCTCAATGGAACAATGTATGTTTCATATCATATATGGATAACAATGGGACTTATATTAAATGCTTTATTAGTAATTTGAATAAACACATTTCCCTTATCCTAAAAGAAAGTAAATTGATCTGATAGAAAAAATAACAAAAGCAAAATTAAAAAATAAAATAATTCAACATATTATGAATAGAATTTTAGTTATTGTTTTAGTTTTATTGGTTTACTTTACTGTTTACTTGTTTTACTTTAAAACACATTAAGTAGTCATTGTTTCTAAAAAGAAAAATTCTCTCTTTTGCATTATTCTGATGTTGACGTTGACACCACTCTAAATTATAACTAATCCCATGTATCTACATATACAGATAAAGTATTCCAATTTTGAGGTTACTTTTTCAACTTCAAATGACAAAAACTTACATGTAGTTCAGAATTTATCTGAAATCTCTGAGTCATAATAGCTATGTAAAATGGCAATATGCACGAAAAGGACAGAAAGTCCAGAGGTATTACTGAGTATGGACTTTAAGGGAAGATTTTTATTTCCTTAGAATTTTGTAAAATTGAATAAAGTATAAATATTAGGTGTCCTTGTAAAAATATCTTTGTCTTCAATAGCCTAGTTGAAATCAGAATGAGACATTTCAGCCACTATTGGTACACTTCAACTTCCTCTAAAATGGGATTTAGAAAGTGTTAGCTGATCAGCAGGTGATGAATTCTCTCTTAAATGAGGAGCTACCTTGAAGAAGCTCCTGAATAAACTTCCAGGCAAAATTTTGTGAAGCTGCTTTATAGAAGAGCAAAGAAAGACTTTGATATTTTGCTCCAATTAGTAAGGAAAAGCAATGAGCAAAAGGAAAAGAAGAGGCAAAGATGGAGAAAACAACAGAATTTAGATGTCACATACATTTCCAGATGTGATTATGGATTTAAAGGAAAGATTTGTATTTTGTTGCTATCTGAGAGACTGACTGATTTATAAAGAACAAATGTTTGTGGTTTGGTTGGTATTGTTTTGCAGTGCTTTGAGTTCCCACCTTTAAATTTTCCACAATGAAGATTAGAGCAAAAGAGAAAAAAATTACCCTCTCCATAGTTTGATAGCATAGGCAGCTATCCTAAGACTAAATGGCTAGAATCAAATTTTTGACAAAATACATTTATCAGATCTTTGTAAACAACATTTTATATTAGCTTAGTTAAGTTCCGTTGTTTATTTATATAATTGAAAAGTACAGTTTTGTGAATGACTGATAGTGTTTTCCATAATTCACACTGAACTTTATTGTTGTCATTTAGAGTATAATTTCATATTATTATTCTACTATTTCTACACTTCATGCATTGCACACATTTGCCAACAGCACTTTAGTAAGTCAGTTTTTTTGCACTGATTCAAGGTGTTGAAAATTCTGAACAAAACAGGAATAAAGACCCAATCCTTAGCTAATTTGACACTTAGCTAATAGCTAATACTCTTGCAATATAGTTGTATACCTGAACATTTTAATGGGACAAATGAATGAATAAGTGAATGAATGAATCTTGTTGTTTATTAACATTTACAAGTTTTCAAGTATTTTCACATAATTATCTCATTTGATTCTACAAAAGACATTGGGATTTTTTTTTATGGAAATATCGTTGGATATTCTTTTAAGCTATAATAAAGTGCATATATGATTTATTATTTTTTCAGTGTTTAAGTGCAGCTCAATGATATTAACGATATTCATCCAATTTCAGAATATTTTTATCATACAAAGCTTAAGTTCTATACCCACTAAATAAGATCTTCTCATTGCTGCTGTAGCCTCTGGGAACTACATCCCTCCTCTTTCCTTCTCTCCTTTCTCATTTCTCTTTCTATCTATACCTCTTTCTTTTCCCCTTACTTTCCCTAAGAAAGAATCTCCACAATTTGAAGGGACAGAAATGAAAGCTTGTGTGGAATGGCTTTGAAGACAAGGGATATGCTTTTAGTTTAATATTTTATTGTGACACATACAACATGTTTATGAAAATATCCTTAAGAAATATAAATAGAAGATTTCTGTGCCAATTGTTCTTCATTCCTGTGTATAATAAAAAACCCACATTAAATGCAGAGTATTGAAAATGTGCTAGTTTATATAATTTCATGGACAAAACAGAGTAATAATTAAGCATACACACACACACACACACACACACACACACAGACACAGTGACTACTGTTTTCTATATACCTGAACTATTACCAGACTTTCATTTTATAATTTCTCTATTTGTTTATATTTCAATTTTTACACTAAACCTAGATGCCTAAAAAATCAGGTTCCTATTACTGATGAAAAATACATCTAAGGCACAAGGTTCAATAAGTCTTATAATCCTTCTCAAAACAAGACTATACTTTACCTGACCACAAATTGGTGATAATAAGTATCCTAGATAAACAAGATTGGGAGCTCAGCTAGGCAAGAAAGAGAGATACAAACATAGGGTTAATTTTGTGTCATATTGTACAGTCCCGCATGGTAAAAGCACAGCATACACACATAATCATTTTATGTTTAGTAAATATCACCAAATGTCTCCCTGTTTACACTTTTTCAGGTCCATTTTAAATGCATTCTACTATTTCTCCAGTGAAATAAATATGAAGCTATAAGTGCAAGGTTATATGAAATTTTCTTCTATCTACTATAAGTCTTTCTCTTTAGGGAGTATTGTTCCTCAGGAGTAAGGATTAGGACATATTTTAATCAGAATTTCACTAATTAATCCCCCTGGAACAGTATTTCTAAGAGAAGCAATATTTTCCTTCATTAAAATCCAAACTCCTTCAATAAAGATCTAGTAATTCACATTTGCATTTGCATAACAGGAGGAGAGGATGCACAAAGTTGGCATCTAATATAATATGCAAAGCAAAAAACTTAGAAAACCATTTCACATAAACGTGATTCATATCACAGAGAGCTAGGAATTGATAATTATAGAAGGGCTAGTTGTTTCATAAAAAATTTCACTTGAATAAAGCCATTTAATTGAAATGAGATATGTCAATGAGTTAGGAGGGAAACATCTAACACAATATTTCATAACATTATTTCCTTTATTAAAAATCAACAAGGGTAAACATGTACAGAGAGTACGTTCAGTAGTAAACTACTTGACCACCATGCAGAAGGTTCTGAGTTCAATCAGCAGCACGGGAGAAAATAATATTTGACAAATTATAAAAGATTATGGAGGAAAGTATACCAAAATATGAGACTTGTCTTATTGCCAAACACAAGGAAGAGCTACACTGTGCAAATGACCTCTAAATTGTAAGTTCAAAGTTATCCTTTAATATGAAACAATTTCCTCAACATTTTAGGCTATAAAATATTTTATGTATACACACCAGCCTTAAATGCATTTGGATCTCATGAAATAGCTCTATTTATAAAAATTTAGTATACTAACCCAAAAAATGCAAGATAGAAGTAAAACCTCAGACATATGGCTGTTGAATTCTGAGATAAAGGCTTTGAATTCATTTAAGTAAAAGTTGTATAACCATTTTGTTAAGTGTTTTAGAGATAAAACACCTGAATGAATACAGGATTGGTATGGAATCATCAATAGGGTTTATTTTACTGGAAAACACTGATAAGAGGTACTCCTGAAGTATAAAGGGGAAAGTTAGAGGTTGATTATACTTGGTCAAGTGTGAGGAAAGTACAGTGATTTCTATATAGAAACATAAGTAAACAAACAAACAAACAAACAAAAACAGTTGTATTGTTTTTAACATTGAAACAAACAAAACAAACCCCACAGAATGACATGCATGGAATTATAATTTGAAAGTGTTTAATGCAATCTTACAGAAACAAGAACACAAGAGAATTGAAACTACACTTTCTTTTAGGATTACAGAATAATTTAATTGTTAACATTCAGAAATCACCTTAATATTGTTCCTGTATTAAATTCATCATTAACTCAAATAAATATGGAATCCAAAATAATTTATTTTTCATTTATTTGTATTCTTTTCTTATTTTTTAATTAGATATTTTCTTTATTTACATTTCAAATTATACCTCCTTTCCCAGTTTCCCCTCCCAAAAATATGCCTGTTCCCTTCCCCATCTCCCTGCTTACCAACTCATTCTCTCCTGCTTCCTTGGCTTCACAATAGTCACAAATAATATAAAATACATTGGTGTGACTCTAACTAAGCAAGTAAAAGATCTGTATGAGAAGAACTTCAAGTTTCTGAAGAAGGAAATGGAAGAAGATCTCAGAAGATGGAAAGAGCTCCCATGCTCATGGATGGACAGGATTAATATAGTAAAAATGGCCATCTTGCCAAAAGCAATCTACAGATTCAATGCAATCCCCATCAAAATTCCAATTCAATTCTTCACAGAGTTGGAAAGAACAATTTGCAATTTGATCTGGATTAACAAAAAAACCTAGGATACCAAAATGATTTCTAATCTATTCCACAAAGAAAACTTCTTACTTCCCAATAAAGTAAATTTTATTTTACTGTTTCGTAGAATAAATAGGTTAAATTCAAGTAACATTTAACCATATGGTAATTGTGGGATCATTTGCCTTTCTATGGGACAGTTTCTTCAAAATATTTGTGAAAAGATAGAAGTAGAAAATCCTATTCAGAAACAGGATTCATATTTAAGGAAATGTTTAACTTAAATCATCAGTGTAGCTTCTTTGAATGTCATACTCAATGTCTTAACTTGGGACTAAATATATGAGATATTCAATAGAGATAAGCTTGTAAAATACTTGACTAAATAATTAGTAATTATTACTAACTACAACTTTTCTGCTGTAATCTTTATAAAATAATACTTTTATTGGGTACTTGAGGTAAATTATATGGTACACTACTGAAAGCATAATATTCTCTGCTCTCAGGAAATTAGTATATGACTTCCCCACAGCCTCTTTCAGTCTTTCCTTTTAGCCTATCTTCATTTACATTTGATGCTCAATGAATTATAAGAATCATTTTCTACCAGGAATGCCCAGTGCCCACATTAAGCAGCTACTCAGGTTCCTGCCCTCCATCCCAATCTCTTTAGACTTGCTCTTAGTCTTTGTTCTGCTTTCCTGTAGGAGCCCCTCCTCCCAACACATCTTCATCCAGTGGTGGATTTACCTTTGGTATAGACTCAGAATCTACATAGTTCTTTCCTATCTCACCTGTCAGCCTTTAAACCCATCTCCATTCCTTTGTGGCACTTTATGATCTGCAAAAATACTCTACAGAGACCCTATAGCCACCATACTTGCTTAGGAACCAGAGTAGGGAATAGCAACCAAAAAATATAGCCCACCTAACAAAGTTCAGGCTGTCTATGTACACAAAAATCATCACTTCAAATATAAATCCAGATACCTACATCCTAGTGCAAAAAGCACAAACATTAACTGTTGGCATTTCACCTAGGCTCCACCCCACAGTTACCTGTGAACAGCCAAGTGTGCCTGACTCACTATAAAAGAGGCTGCTTGCC
>JADRCD010026709.1:0-10868 GCA_019843815.1 Montemys delectorum
TTCTGTGCTCTCTCACTCCATTTCAAATAAATACCCTCTTTTTCTTTGACTATTATTGTTACATACATTTATATGTGTATATATATATATATATATATATATATATATATATATATATATATATAAGCACATAAATGTAATCTGCCAGGTCATTTTTTACTGTTTATATGCATGTGATTTCAGGAACGACCACTTTGTATTGAATAACCAGGTAGGAAGTTCATCCCTGGGAGAGGCTAATTCTCCCTCTCTCAGTAATCATTAGCTGTCTGTATAGTTCTTCTTCTAGGGGTGGGAGTCCTTAAGGTTTTTCCCTTCCATATTAGCATGTTAATTGCTATTGTCAATGTTCGTGTCTTGCTTAGGG
This sequence comes from Montemys delectorum, assembly GCA_019843815.1. Classification (NCBI taxonomy): domain Eukaryota; kingdom Metazoa; phylum Chordata; class Mammalia; order Rodentia; family Muridae; genus Montemys; species Montemys delectorum. Next base: position 368 of record JADRCD010026709.1, read on the forward strand.
CATCATTTATAAGAGACACAGTCTCACAGCAGACATCATGGCTCTCTGGCTCTTTCAATCTTTCCGCCACTCTTTTTCCATAAGGTTCTTTCAGTCTTTGGCACAGCTGTTGCACTGTAGATGTATCCATTGGGGCTGAGCAACCCAGGGTCATTCATTAGCCTCTGCTTTGTGTCCAGTTGTGGTTTTGTGTAATGGTTTCTGTTATGCTGTAAAGAAACGCCCCCTTTTTGGATGAGGGGTGAGAATTAGACTTTTCTGTGGGCCATAGTTAAGAATTATGCTGCTCCAATAAAGTGGTGGTATTAGGTTTTCTTCTAAGATCCATCACCACCCTAGTGCCTGGTAATTAGCTAGGTTTCTACTACCTGGAATAAATTCCCTCCAGTTAAGTAAGCCCGAATCTAAATTAGACAGCCATTGGTACCAACATGCTACTGTCTTAGTCAATTGTTATGCTGTGAAGAGACACCATGACAAAGGCAATTCTTATAAAGGACAACATTTAATTGGGGCTGGCTTACAGTTCAGAGGATTAGTTTGCCATCACGGCAGGAAGCATGGTAGCATGTAGGCAGAAATGGTGCTGGAGGACCTAAGAGTTCTACTACACCTGGATATGCAAGCATCAGGGAGGAGAGTGACATTGGACCTTGCCTGAGCATCTGAAACCCCAAAGCCAACCCCCAGTGGCACACTTCCTCCAACAAGGCTATACCTATTCCAACAAGGCCACACCTATTCCAGCAAGGCCACACCTCTTAATCATAGTCAAATATCGCCACTCTCCAATGACCAAACATTCAAATACACGAACCCGTGAGGGCCATTCCTATTCAAACCACTACGACCACTGTTGCACCTTTAGGGATATCTTGTAATGCTCATCATTGTTTTGGTTAATAGACACCACAGCTGGATAGAACTATTGATTACTTGCCTCCTTTGGTAGCTTGAATATTCTTTTCAATTATTATGGAAGCTAGACCATAGAAAGGAGGATTTGATTTCAGCTGGGATCATCAGAGTCTTCTGTCTCTGTGTATTGTCTTCAGTAACAGGGGCTTCACAATCTGTGATGCAACCAAGGACAACAGAACTACTTGAGCTACCCTGACCGACAACTCCAATGGCAGTTTCTCATGCCTGTTACTAGGGTTTTATTAATCTATGGCTCTCATAGAGAGCATTGCCAACCCAAGTGGCATACTTTTTTTTTTTTTTTTCGAGACAGGGTTTTTCTGGATTGCCCTGTCTGTCCTGGAACTCACTCTGTAGCCCAAGTTGGCCTCGAACTCAGAAATCTGCCTGCCTCTGCCTCCCAAGTGCTGGGATTAAAGGTGTGCGCCACCACTGCCCGGCTGGCATACTTTCATTTTACGATATAATGTAATTTTGGTAAATATAAAAGAATATTCTTCCTTGAGGTCTTGTCAAATAACCTTGGTGGTGTCTCTTATTCCTCCTCTTTCTGTAGTAACCTGCTCTCCACTCTCCCTAATTAAAGCCCACTTCCCATTTTCCCATCTCCCCCTTCATGTCATATATTTCCTCTCAAGCTTGCTTCCAGTATTCCCTTAATACTTTCCTGGTTTCTGTAGTTACTCACATGTGAAAATCATTATGTCTTAACTTGGTTTTGATGTTAGAGTGATGCTGAGTTCATAGAATAGTTTATGAATCCATGAAGTCCTGGATTTTTTTCAGCTCAAAGTGTTTTTTAATGACTATTTCAATCTCCTCATTGGTTATGACTCTGTTTAGGTTGTTGACTTCTTGTTTTAATTTGATGGTTTGGTTGAGTATAAAAATTCATCCATTTATTTTAGGTCTTCTACCTTACTGGAAGTACAGGTTTTGAGAATATTCCCTTATAATATTTCTGAATTTTTTGGAATGTTTCTCTGTTCATTTCTGAGTCTGTTCATTTGAGTTTTTCTTTCTTTTGGTTATTTGTGCCAAAGGTCTGTCAAGATTGCATAGCTTCTCAAAGAATGAGTTCCCTAGATTCACTGATCCTTTGTGTTGTTTCTATTTCCTTAATTTCTGTGCTAAGTTTTATTCTTTTCCTTTAAAAAGAAATTTCAAGAGTAGGAGTAGGTGATGAGTATTTTTTTTATATGTGAGTACACTGTCACTGTCTGCAGAGACACCAGAAGAGGGCGCCAGATCTCATTACAGATGGTTGTGAGCCACCATGTGGTTGCTGGGATTTGAACTCAGGACCCTTGGAAGAACAGTCAGTGCTCTTAACTGCCGAGCCATCTCTCCAGCCCGATTTTTATTAATTCTTGCCATCAGCTATTACATTTAATTTGTTTTTGTTTTTCCAAATTTTGAGATTGTATCATTAAATCATTTATTTGCACTCTTTCTGATTTTTAATCTAGTCACTTAGAAATATAAGTGTCCCTCATAGGACTGCTTTCAATGTGTTTCAGAGATTTTGTTGTGTTTTAATTTTCATTTAGATCTAGGAAATTTCTTTCTTCTTTGTTTGCTCTATTCTTTGATTCATTCACCATTCAGTAATGAGTTGGTTAATCTCTATGAGTTTGTTTGCTCCAAGATTTTTGCTTGTTGTCAATTTTGTTTTATTACATTGGTGTCAAATAGAATATATGGAATTATTTCAACATTTTAAATTTGTAAAGATTTGTTTTGTAAGCTGGAGAGGTGGCTCAGGAAGTAAGAGCACAGACTACTCTACCAAAGATCCTGAGTTCAAATCCCAGCAATCACATGGTGGCTCACAACCATCTGTAATGAGATCTGATGCCCTTTTCTGGTGCGTCTGAGAGAGCTACAGTGTACTTATAATAATAAATAAATATTTGGACCGGAGTGAATGGGGCCGACTGGAGCAAGGCGGAGTTGACTGGAACGAGCAGAGGTCCTAAAAAATCAATTCCCAACAACCAGATGAAGGCTCACAAATATTTGTACAGTTACAGTGTACTCATATACATAAAATAAATAAATAAATCTTTAAAAAAAAGATTTGTTTTGTGTCCAGTATATGATTTGTTTTAGAGAAACTTCCATGAACTCTTAGATAGGTATTCTTTTGTATTTATGTGGAATATTCTATAGATATGTGTTAGGTTCATTTGGTATATGATGCCATTTAATTCTGAAGTTTCCTGGTTTATATTTTTGTTCAAGTGGCTGGTCTATTGAAGAGATAATCACAATTATTGGTTTGGTGTTCATTTCTGTCTTTGTCATAGCTTTTTATGAAACTGGGTGCACAAGAATTTAGTGCATATATGTTTATTATAATATTTTCTTAATTACTTATTCACTTGATTAGAATGAAGTCTATGTCTAGACTTCTCTCTATGTCTCTTGTAATCAGTTTAATTTGAAGTCTATTTTGTTAGATATTAACTAGGGTGACAACACCTGCTTCCTTCCTCATCCCATTTGCCTGGAATCCTTTTTTTCTTCTTCATATTTTCACTTTAAGGTGGTACATATCTCTCAAGCTAAGCTTCATTTCTTGTAGAGAATAGAAAGACAGATTTTGTTTCTTAATTTTTTCAGCCATCCTGTGGCTTTTTATTGAAGAATTGAGACCATCAATATTTAAAGTTGACTTGGCATGGTGGCACATGCCTTTAATCCCAGCACCCTGGAGTCAGAGGCAGGCAGATTGCCATTAGTTTAAGGAGTCTAGTTTACATAGTAGGTTCTAGGCCAGCCAGGGTTACAAAGACTCTGTCTGTCTGTGTAATATTTATGTATTTATTTGTTTATTAGTTATTTTAAGTGTATACTGATTGCACTCATTTTGTTCTCTCTCTTTTTGCTATTTGTGCTCTTAGTCCTGTTTTATGTTTCAGTACTTATAACTTTATTTGTTTTCATTCTAGAGCCTCTTGAATATGTTTATTTCTCTCTTCAGTTCAAAGTATTACTTCTAATATTCTCTTTAGGAGTGATTTTTGTGAATATAATTAATTTTAGCCTCTTTGCATCATGCAAAGGTTTTTCTCTCCCCTCAACTATGGCAGATAATTTTACAAATTACAGTAGTCTAGGTGGGCAGTTGTGCTCTTTTAGGACTTAGAGTGTGCATTACTTCAGGCTCTTCTGGATTTCAAAGTTTCCATTGAGAAATCAGCTTTTACCTTTACATGTGACATGTTTTTTTTTCTCCTGTAGCCTTTAATAATTTCTTTGTTCCGTGTTCTTAATGTTTTACCTATGATATGCCAAGGAAAATTTCTTTTGTAATCTTGTGTATTATTCCCTGTTTTGTGTAGTTCCTGTTTTGTATATTTCCTCTTTTGTGTACTTCTTGTATTTGAATGGACATGCCTTTTCTTTAGCTTGGGGAAAGTTCTCTTCTGTGATTTTGTTGAAGATCTGATTTATACCATTGACCTGGAATTCTCTTTCACCAATTATTTGAAGATTTTGTCTTTTGATGAGCCCACATCTCCTGTATGTTCCTTCTTTTCTTTCCAGTTTTTGTATTGTTTATTAGTATACTTCTCCTATTTCATCATCAGGCCCTGGTACTGTCTTCTACTTGGTCGATACTGCTTGTGAGGGTTTCCCCTGAGTCTCCCAATTGGGTTATTGCAGATTTCCATTTCATCTTCACTTCAGCTTGTGTTCCCTTGCATAGGTCTATCTCTTTATTGATTTCATTTCCAAATCTGGATCTTACTGGCCATTTAATTCAGCTGTGTACTTGTAGTTTCTTGGGTACCACTAAGGTGTTTATTGTTATTTTCTTTAAATTCATTGAACTGTTTCTGTCTTTAAATGCCTTGACTTCTTTCCTGATGGTTTTTATTGTTGTTTTAGATTCTGTATCCTGGGGTTCATCTAGGCACTTTCCACTAGAAAACATTTCTATAGGGCTAGTGAGTTTGATGGGAGATGTGCCGTCTTGGCCACCCACATTGTTTTTGTGATGTGACTGGGGAATGTGGACTTTTTTTGGTTGTGTGTCTGAAGTGAGACTCTGTCCTGTGCCATTAAGGAAAAACATGTTACAGGTTAGGGAAGTGATTTCTCTTCAGCCTCTTACCTGTACCTATCCTAGTTTATCTGGAGAATCAAGCTCTTCTTGCTTGATCTGGTTTCAAGGAGCATGAAATTAGGGTACTCTTTCAGTTGAAAGTAGGTAAATCTGAAGGACAAAGAGAAGGTCACTGAACTTGATGAGCTCACTTAGATAATCCAGTCACTGCAGTGTTGTGAAATTAAGCTGACCACCCACCCTTCCAGATCACCCTTCCACATGGATAGACTTCATCTCATCTTTTTTTCCCCCCCTAACAGGTTTCTTGGCTCGAGAAACATTGTTATGAATATGCTATTGAATATGCTGGTATTTTGTTTTTCTGGCATTTAGTTATGCTTTAGGGCAACACTGGACTAGTTTAATGCAACCTTCCTCTTTGATTTTCTACAGTCCCATAAGATGTAATTTTTCTCTGGATTTTGTAATTTTCTGACTATTTTTCTAGTAGAGGCCACAGGGACAGAGGGGTGATATTTTGTTACTTTCTGCCTTCTAAATCTCTCTCATTAGTGATCAAAGAAGTGTTTGTCTAGTTTAATTCACTTCCTACTAATTTCCTGAGATTGATTCGTGCTTTGGGGATACACTGTCTTCATTTTTATTGAAGTGGAATTCAAATGTTATATTGAGTACTTCTGATTTCAAAGTGAAAAATGCAGTGACATTTATGTTATTTGATATTGTACAACCATCTCTCCAAGGTCACTTCGAAATGTTTCTGTCATTCTGAAAGAAAACCCCGTGTCTCTTTATCAGTATCTTTCCCTTTCCCAGGAGCTCACTCTTCTACATCTGGCCACCTAATTATTAATATATCCTTTGTACACATATCCTATCTATATGGCCTTACTATTTTAGATATTTCATTTTCATGGAATAATATATGATCTGTATGTCTAATTTATTTTATTTACCATAATGTTGAGATTGATCAGCGTTGTAGCATAGATCTTATTTTTTAAGACTGGTAAGTGTTCTATGCTATAAATATATAGCCTTTTTATAAATTAAAAAGTTGATGACTCGATTTTTCCACTTTAACTATTGTGAATGATTATTTTACAGAGCTTCATACAAATTTTAAGTTGAATATTTTAAAATCTACATTGAAAATTTAATTATGCATTTCTTTTTGGAGGTTTATTTATTTTATGTATATGAGCACACTGTTGCTGTCTTCAGACACACCAGAAGAGGGCATTGGATCCCATTACAGATGGTTGTGAGCCACCATATGGTTGCTCGGGATTGAACTCAGGACCTCTGGAATAACAGTCAGTGCTCTTAACCGCTCTCCAGACCTAAATTACATGTTTAACTGCCAAATTGTTTCCCATTGCCTGTGTATGCTTACATTTCTGCCATCAGTGTAAGAGCATTCCAGTTTGTCCATATCCTTGTTTCCACAAGCCATTTTTAACTTTCTTTCCTTTTTTAAGTTCTATTTTTTTATATTAGATATTTTCTTTATTTACATTTCAAATGTTATTCCCTTTCCTCGTGTCCCCTCCAAACCCCTACCATCATGTCTCTCCTCCCTTTGCTCACTAATCCACCCACTCCTGCTTCCCTGTCCTGGCATTACCATACACTGGGGCATCGAGCCTTCACAAGATCAAGGACTTCTCTTCCCACTGATGTCCAACAAGGCTATCCTCTGCTACATATGTGGCTGGAGCCAGGGATCCCTCCATGTGTACTCGTTGGCTGGTGGTTTAGTCCCTAGGAGTTCTGAGGGTACTAGTTAGTTCATATTGTTGTTTGTCCTAGGGGGCTGCAAACCCTTCAGCTCCTTGGGTCCTTTCTCTAGCTCCTTCATTGGGGACCCTGTACTCAGTTCAATGGTTGGCTGTGAGCCTCTACTTCTGTATTAGTCAGGTACTGTCAGAGCCTCTCAAGAGACAGCTATATCAGGCTCCTGTCAGCCAGCACTTGCTGGCATCCACGATAGTGTCCGGGTTTGGTAACTGTATGTGGGATGGATCCCTAGGAGGGACAGTCTCTGGATGGCTTTCCCTTCAGTTTCTGTTCCACACTTTGTCTCTGTATCTCCTCCCATGGGTATTTTGTTCCCCCTTCTAAGAAGGATCGAAGTATCAACTGATTTCTTACTGTATCCTATGAGGGTATGAAATAATATTTCTGTGTGGTTTTGCTTTGCATGACACTGGGAACTATTTCATATCCTTATTACATTTTATTCCTCCTTTAAAGAAATTTTATTCCTCCTTTTTTGGCCTTTGTTTCATTTTTCATGTGTATTAATGGTATACAATAATAGATTTCCTTGTGACATTTTCATACCTAAATATCACCAACCTTGATCTTTTTTCATTTTCCTATTGTCCTCCCTTATCCCTTCTTCTTATCCAAACCTCTTCCTCTTCCTCTTTTTTCTTTTTTCTTTTTTTTAGCCCTGGCTGTCCTAAAACTCACTCCATAGACCAGGCTGACCTCGAACTCAGAAATCCACCTGCCTCTGCCTCCCAAGTGTTGGGATTAAAGACAAACCACTGCCCGGCCCTCTTCCTCTTTCTTAGCAACCTCCCATTCACTTTTATGCTTTTGATATTTCTACTTCATATGTGAGCAAAAACATGCATTACTTGTCCTCTGGAGTCTAATTTACCTTTTTTAAAACAATCCAATACACCTTCCACACTATGATTGCAGGATTTCTTTTCTTTCCTCCTTCCTTCCTTCCTCCCTTCCTTCCTTTCTTTCTTTCTTTCTTTCTTTCTTTCTTTCTTTCTTTCTTTCTTTCTTCCTTTCTTCCTTTCTTCCTTTCTTCCTTTCTTCCTTTCTTCCTTTCTTCCTTTCTTCCTTTCTTCCTTTCTTCCCTCCTTTCTTTTCTGACCAAGGACTGAACCAAGGCTCTCATGGACTCTGCTCAAGCACTCTGCCACTGAGCTGCACTCCCCTGTGGACAATTTGCCTATTTAAGATCCTATTTTAGTTTTTAGGGCATGCTTTGGCTGCACACATGTCTATGTAACACATGTGTGTTTGGTGCCTGCACAGGCCAGAAGAGATTTGATAGTCCTTGGAACTGGAGTCAGATGTTTGTAAGCTGCCAATTAAACTCAGATCCTCTGAAAGAGCTGCCAGTACTCTTAAGCACCAAGCCATCTATCTCTCCAGCCTCTGATTTGCCCCATTTTAAAAAAGTGTAATTTTTTTGAAGTGTAAGATTTCCTTTAAATTATTTATTTGTTTGTTTGTTTACTTATTTAAAGGTCAGAGGACAACTTTCAGAAGTTAGTTTTGGTCTTCAAATATGGGTTCTGGGAATCAAACTCAGGTTGTCAGACTTGCCTGGCTAGCACCTTTAGTTACTGAACCTGACCATCCCATATTTTTATTGGATAAAAGATTATTAGCTATATGGCCTTGCTAATAGGACTTCCATCTGCCATAAACCATAGCAAAATGAGTTAAGACAATTAATACAATTTTGGTACAGTTCTAAAGGATAGAGATCTGAGATAAGTATGTCAGCAGGTTTAATTTATTCTGAGGCTTTTCTCTTTGCCTTGCAGATGGAAGCATCTTTGCTCCATCCTCCATTCACAAGCATCCCTATTGTCTCCTTTTATACGCTTTTCTAAGGATTTTCGTTAGATTAGATGAAGACTCGCTCTAAGCAAATTGAGAGAGAAGAGAAAGAGTGAAAAGGCATGGTACACCCTTCAAAGACATGTCCACAATCACTCACTTCCTCTAATTAGTCCCTCCTCCTTTACAAGTCTTTCAGCTATGAATAAATCAATGAAGCCACAGGTCCGGTTAGCAACCTCGTGATCTAATTGCTTCTCAACAGCACCATCAGGTGGCCAAAAAGTCCCTTAACACAGGAGCTTTGCCAGCACATTGCAGACTCCAATCAATAAACCCAGTAACACAAGAACAAAGGCCTGTTTAAAATCGGATAAAGGATATGAATTAACAGCTTTCTAAAGAAGACATCCAAATGGCCAACAGGCATACCACAAAACTTTCACCACTAATAATCAACATAGAAGTCAAATTGAAAACAAAATGAAATATCACTTCATAGATATAGAGACATACCTTAAAGGCTAGTATCAAAAAGATGAATGATAATATATATTAGAGAGGGCATGGAGAAAATGGAATCCCTGAAGTGTTATTTCAAATGAAAACCGTAATATATATATCACGGTACTAGGAAGTCTATTCAAAAGAAATGAAAACAAGTCAAAGAAATGTCTCCATTTTCATGTTTGCTCTAGCACTATTCATAATAATCAGGATATGTGATCAGCCTAAGTGTGTGATGGTTAGTGCTATTTATCAACTAGACAAAGCTTAGAGTCACCTGAGAGAAGGGACTTTGGACATGTCTGTAAAGACCCTACCACTGTGGGTGGCACCATTCCGTATGCAGAGGATCCTGGACTACATAAGAGTGGGGAAAACAAGCTGAGGACTAGTATGCAGACATTAATTCATTACTCTCTACCCTTTACCTTAGATGTAATGTGACTAACTGATAAGTTCCTGCTGCTCTGGTTTCTCCATGATGATGGATTACAACCTGGAATTATGATCCAAGTGAACACTATCTTATTTAGTTCTGCCTATATATTTTATCACAATAACACTAAGAGAAATTAAGACAGAGTGGATCAAGAAAATGTCATTGCCATATACAGGGAGATAGTATTCATCATTAATAACATAGATGAACCTCTAGAATATTCACTACATACAGGAAGATAAATATTATATTATATCACTTAAAAATATAATCTAAAAATACTTGAATACATAGAAATGGAGAGAAAAATGCTAGTTACTATTAACTTGGTTGTGAATGGGGTTAGGTAAGTGTTAGGCAAATGATACAAAATTTCAGTTATACAGGAAGCATATACTGAAAAGATCTACATATGCATAAGTAACATTATATGGACTGAGTAGGTTATATTTAGGAATATATATGCATGAACATATACATATGCATGCAATAACAATAAAAAAGAGGCCATAAGTTTGAAGGCAAGTAGGAAGGGGTATATAGGAGGGTTTATAGGGAAGGAAGGGAAAAGAGAAAAGTAACTATTATAATTTCAAAAATAAATAATTTTTAAAAAGTAAGAACTATCTATTTTATAATATGGTGGACATAGTTAATAGCAATGTATTCTTTTGGGCTGGAGAGATGGCTCAGCGGTTAAGAGCACTGACTGCTCTTCCATAGGCCCTGAGTTTAAATCCCAGCAACCACATAGTGGCTTGCAACCATCCATTAACAAGATCTGACACCCTCTTCTAGTGTGTCTGAAGACAGCTAAAGTGTACTTACATATAACAATAAATAAATCTTAAAAATACCCAATGTATTCTTTTATAATAAATATTTTTGTTCCTTCTTTGAGAATTTCATATAGTGTATTTTGATCATATAAACTCTCAGTTCCCCCATCTCCTTCCATA
>JADRCD010026710.1:0-19064 GCA_019843815.1 Montemys delectorum
TGACTATTGTGAAGGGTGTTGTTTCCCTAATTTCTTTCTCAGCCTGTATCTCCTTTGTGTAGAGGAAGGCCACTGACTTGCTTGACTTAATTTTATATCCAGCTAATTTGTTAAAGTTGTTTATAGGTTAGGACCTCTCTGGTAGAATTTTTGAGGTCTCTTAAGTATACTATCATACTATCTGCAAATAGTGATAATTTGACTTCTTCTTTTGCAATTTGTATACAATTGACCTCCATTTATTTTCCAGTTGCTCTGGCTAGGACTTCAAGTACAATATTGAATACGTAGGGAGAGAGTGGGCAGCATGTCTAGTCCCCGATTTTAGCAGGATTGCTTCAAGTTTCTCTCCATTTAATTTGATGTTGGCTACTGGTTTGTTATATATTTACTATGTTTAAGTATGGGTCTTGAATTCCTGATCCTTCTAAGATTTTATCCTTAAGGGATGTCCTTTGCTTACAGAAGCTTTGCAATTTTATGAGGTCCCATTTGTCAAATCTTGATCTCAGAGCATAAGCTATTGGTGTTCTGTTCAGGAAAATTTCCCCTGTGTCCATATGCTTGAAGCTCTTCCTCACTTTCTTTTCTATTAATTTCAGTGTATGTGGTTTTGTGTGGAGGTCCTTGAACCACTTGGACATGAGCTTTGTACAAGGAGATAGGAATGGATCAATTTGCATTCTTCTACATGCTAACCGCCAGTTGAGCCATGACCGTATGTTGAAAATACTGTCGTTTTTTCAGTGGATGGTTTTAGCTCCTTTGAGGAAGACCAAGTGAAAATAGGTGTGTGGGTTCATTTCTGGGTCTTCAATTTTATTCCGCTGAGCTACCTGCCTGTCACTGTACCAATACCATGCAGTTATTTCACAATTGCTCTGTAGTATAGCTTAAGGTCCAGGATGATGATTCTACCATGGGTTCTTTTATTGTTGAGAACAATTTTTGCTATCCTAGGTTTTTGTTATTCTAGACGAATTTGCAAATTACTCTTTCTAACTCTGTGAAGAATTGAGTTGGAATTTTGATGGTGATTGCATTGAATCTGTAGATTGCTTTCTGTAAGACAACAATTTTTCCTATATTAATCCTGTTTATCCATGAGCATGGGAGATCTTTCCATCTTCTGAGATCTTCTTCAATCTCCTGCTTCAGAGACTTGAAGTTCTTGTCAAACAGATGTTTTACTTGCTTAGAGTCATACCAAGGTATTTTATGTTATTTGTGACTATTGTGAAGGGTGTTGTTTCCCTAATTTCTTTCTCAGCCTGTTTATCTTTTGTATAGAGAAAGACCATCGATTTCCTTGAGTTAATTTTGTATTATTTCATTGGTAAATAGTGATAATTTGACTTCTTCCTTTCCAATTCGTATCCCTTTCTCCTTTTGTTGTCTAATTGCTCTGGTTAGGACTTCAAGTACTGAATAGGTAGGGAGAGAGTGGGCAGCCTTGTCTAGCCCCTGATTTTAGTGGGATTGCTTCAAGTTCTCTCCATTTAGTTTGATGTTGGCTACTGTTTTTCTGTATATTGCTTTTACTATGTTTAAGTACGGGCCTTGAACTCCTGATCTTCCCAAGACTTTTATCATGAAGGGATATTGGATTTTGTCAAATGGATTCTCAGCATCTAATGAGATGATCATATGTTTTTTTCTTTTAGTTTGTTTATATAGTCAATTTCATTGATGGATTTCTGAATATTGAACCATCCCTGCATCCCTAGAATGAAGCCTACTTGCTGATGATAGATCATCATTTTGATGTGTACTTGGATTCGGTTTGCTAGAATTTTATTGAGTATTTTCGTATCGATATTCATAAGGGAAATTGGTCTAAAGTTTTCTTTCTTTGTTAGGTCTTTGTGTGGTTTAGGTATAAGAGTAATTGTGGCTTCATAGAACGAATTGTGTAGAATGCCTTCAGTTTCTATTTTGTTGAATAGTTTGAGGAGTATTGGTATTAGGACTTCTTTGAAGGTTTGATAAAACTCTGCACTAAACCCATCTGGTCCTGGGATTTTTGTTTGGGAGACTATTAATGACTATTTCTATTTCATGAGCAGATATGGGGCTGTCATTTAAATTTTGTACATGGTATCTGTCTAGAAAATTGTCCATTTCATCCAGGTTTTCCAGTTTTGTTGAGTATAGGCATTTGTAGTAGGCTTTCATGATTTTTTGGAATTTCTCAATGTCTGTTCATATGTCTCCCTTTTTATTTCTGATTTTGCTAATTAGGATAATATCTCTGTGCCCTATAGTTAGTCTGACTAAAGATTTATCTATTTTGTTGATTTTCTCAAAGAACCATCTCCTGGTTTGGTTGCTTCTTTGTATAGTTCTTTTTGTTTCTATCTGGTTGATTTCAGCCCAGAGTTTAATTATTTTCTACCTTCACCTCTTGGGTGAATTTTCTTCTTTTTGTTCTAGAGCTTTCAGATGTGCTGTCAAATTGCTGTTATATGCTCTCTCCAGTTTCCTTTTGTAGGAACTTATATCTATGAGTTTTCCTCTTAGGACTGCTTTCATTGTGTCCCATAAGTTTGGATATGTTATGGCTTCATCTTCATTAATCTCTAGAAAGTCTTTAATTTCTTTCTTTCTTTATTCCTTGACTAAGTTATCATCTTTTTGTCATATTCCTTAAAATATATAATATTTATATATTTATAAATGTTTATAAATATAATTTATAAAATATTATACCAATAAAAATAAGTAGTATAAAAGTTGTTTGATATAAAACAACAATCAATTTAACAGTCTTATGTAGATGCTTGTCTACAGCAATACTGAAAATACATACATTTTTCTCAGTATAAATTTCAAATAATTCCAAACATATTAACTGTATATTTCAAAATAATACATCACTACTAGTATTTTCTTAAATGAACATAAATATATAAAGTCTTTTTTTGTTTTGTATTTAGTAGAGTTTAAAATTTTGACTCTTACTGTGGTACAAGCCCAAAATAAGATCAATTTTTAAACATTGGATTTCATTGTAATAAGGCTGTACTTCAATGACCCTCACATCACCAAAGGATTTTACCTCCATTGTAGCTAAGCTGAGAGTTGACAGTTCTGCTGCACAAAGAAATTAATTGTAGGTACGATTTTTGGATACAGACTTCCTGCTATGGTAAAAGTTATTTGACTTGAGGGAGTGACTTTATTCTCAGCCCACAGAGAACAGGTTACATTCACTTAAGAAATGGTATGTGTATTAAGATGGTCTATCCATAAAGTCATTCACCAACTGTTTCAATGAACAATGGTTCTGCTTGGAGGGTGACACAGACATTACATGAGCGTAAGAATTTGGTTCATTAGCTGTGATAATTTGGAAAAGCCTTCATGTCAGAGAAAGAGTAACTTATAAAGTCCTCGTCAAACCTGATACAAGAGTTACAAACATCAAGCAAAGCATTCAATCTCACTCTTTGTTGTTCTCTTATGAGCCACCTCCCTAGTTAATTGTCTATGTTTCTTTTGGGTATATAAATACTTTTGAAATATATAAGCTGTTCTGAAAACCATAGTATAGTATAAAAATGTGAAATAAACAATACTACTAATAGAGAGGCTGAGATAGGAGAAGCAAGATTTCAAGACCATTATGTTGTACACAGCCAGACACTGTCACGAACAAACAAGTTGAAAGTATATATAGATTTTATAATATTGAACCTATTTTCCAATTACAAAATTAGAGAGACCATTGGATGACAATCAACAAATTTTTAATTCCTCATATTTTTGGATTTCAATCAATTAGGATATGTTATTAATATTAATTTTCTTATTAAGATATTAAGAAAAAGTAATTGTCACTTCCTGTTGTTTTCATTGTAAGAGGTGGAATTAGATTTGTGTGGATTTGTTGAAAGATTACTTTCTTGCTTCTTCTAGGGTGTATTATCGCTCCTTATGTTGATATTTTCAGTCTATTATCCTTTGTAGGGCTGGATTTGTGTAACGATGTTGTGTAATTTTGTTTTGTCATGGAGTATCTTGTTTTTTCCATCTATGGTCATTGAAAGGTTTTCTGAGTATAGTAGCCTGGGATGGCATTTGTGTTCTCATAGTGTCTGTATGACATCTGCCCAGGATCTTCTAGCTTTCATAGTCTCTGGTGAGAAGTCTGGTGTAATTCTGATAGGCCTGCCTTTGTATGTTACTTGAACTTTTCCCTTTACTGCTTTTAAAATTCTTTCTTTGTTTAGTGCATTTGGTGTTTTGATTATTATGTGATGGGAGGAATTTCTTTTCTGGTCCAGTCTATTTGGAGTTCTATAGGCTTCTTGTATGTTCATGGTCATCTCTTTCTTTAGGTTAGGGAGGTTTTCTTCTATAATTTTGTTTAAACTATTTACTGGTCTATTACATTGGTAGTCTTCACTCTCTTCTATACCTATTATCCTTAGGTTTGGTCTTCTCATTGTGTCCTGGATTTCCTGGATGTTTTGGTTTAGGAGCTTTTTGCCCTTTGCATTTTCTTTGACTATTGTTTCAATGTTTTCTATGTTGTCTTCTGCGCCTGAGATTCCTTCTTCTATCTCTTGTACTCTGTTGGTGCCTGAGATTCCTTCTTCTATCTCTTGTACTCTGTTGGTGATGCTTGCATCTATGAGTCCCGATTTCTTTCCTAGGTTTTGTATCTCCAGGGTTGTCTCTCTTTCTGAGTTCTTTAATGTTTCTATTTCCATATTTAGGTTCTGGATGGTTTTGCTCATTTCCTTCACCTGTTTGATTGTGTTTTCCTATAGTTATTTAAGGGATTTTTGTGTTTCCTTTTGAAGTGCTTCTAGCTGTTTACCTGTGTTTTCCTGTATTTCTTTGAGGGTGCTATTTATGTCTTTCTTAAAGTCCTGTATCATCATGAGAAGTGATTTTATATCTGAATCTTGCTTTTCCGGTGTAATGGTATGTCCAGGACTTGCTATGGTGGGAGAATTGGGATCTGACGATGCCAAGTAACCTTGGTTTGTGTTGTTTATTTTTTTACACTTGCCCCCTTGCCATCTGGTTATCTCTAGTGCTACCTGCCCTTGCTAGATCTGACTGGAGACTATCCTTCTTGTGATCTTGGTTGTGTCAGAACTCCTCAGAGTTAAGCTGACTCTATGATCCTGTGAATCTGGGATCTTGTGACCCTGGGATTGTTAGAGCACCTGGGAGTGGAGCTTCCTCTGGGTGTTTTGGGACTGGCTGTGGAGCTTGTGCCCAAGGTCTGCTCAGCACATCAGCCCAGAGAGACCTGAAGGAACCAGAAGCACTGGGCTGAAGTTCCTGTGTGCCTGGTCCTGCTGGTCCCAGTTACTCCCAGTGCTGTGACAGATGTTGGGCCCTCCTCACCTCTGATCCTGAGAGTGTCAGAGTGCCTGGAAGTGGAGCTTCCTCTGTGTGTAGTGGGACTGGCTGAGGAGCTTGCACCCAAGGTCTGCTCAGGACACAAGCCCAGAGAGACCAGCACCACTTAACTCTTATAAAGGAAAGCATTTAGTTGGACTGGTTTATTGTTTCAGAGGCTTAGTCCATTGTTATCATGGTGAGAGCATGGAATGCAGGCAGACCTGGTGTTGGAGAAGGAGCTGAGAGGTCTACAGCAAGGTCCAAAGGAAGAGCTGATTTAACTATTGAAAGTGGTATCTGTCTAGAAAATTATTCATTTTGTTAGAATTTTTCAGTTTTCTGGAGTACAGACATTTGAAGTGAGACCTCATGTTTTTTTTTTTCTTTGAACTTCATCAGTATCAGTTGTTAAAATGCACAGGAAAACCCACACAGTAAAAATGCAAGAGTTCCATAGTCTACTCTTACCAACTTTCAGGACACCCAGTCAAAAACTATACAGGGAAATTCTCTAAATTACTGCTAAATTACTGTTTTGTTTTGTTTTTTTAATTTGGATGCTATCTGTCTGTCTCTTGGTTACTTTGTCTAAGGGTATGCGTATCTTCTTGATTTTTTTCAAAGAACTAGTTCTTGACTTATTGATTCTTTGTATTGTATTCTTTGTCTCTGATTTATTGATTACAGTCCTGAGTTTGAGTATTTCCAGCCTTCTACTTGTCTTTGATAGGTTTGCTTCTTTTTTTTCTTAGAGGTTTCAGGTGTACTTGTAAATAGGTGGTATGAAAACTTTCTTATATTCTTTGTGGACACAAGTGCTATGTACTTTACTTTTAGTATTGCTTTCATTGTGTTCCATAAATTTGGGCATGTTGTGTTTTATTTGTGTTGAACTCTAGAAATTCTTTCATTTCTTTCTTTATTTCTTCTCTGACCCAGAGATCACTGGGTAGAGAGTTGTTCAATTCCAATGAGTATGTAGGCTTTCCAGTGTTTCTGTTGTTTAATCCAGATTTAATCCATGATGGTCTGATAAGATACAAGATTATTTCAGTTTTCTTGGACTGAAATTTGCTGAGAGTTGCTTTTTGAATGACTATATGGTCAATTTTGGAGAAGGATATATGAGGTAGTAAGAAGAACATATATTCTTTTGTGTTTGGGTGAAATATTATACAGATGTCTGTTAGGTTCACTTGATTCATAATGTCCATATAATATCTGTTAGTTTCATTATTTCCCTGTATAGTTTTTGACTGGGTGTCCTGAAAGTTGGTAAGAGTAGACTATGGAACTCTTGCATTTTTACTGTGTGGGTTTTCCTGTGCATTTTAAACTTGATCAATGATCCTTTACAAATCTGTTTACACTTGACGTTTAGGGAATAGATGTTCAGAATAGAGATACCATCTTGGTAGATTTTTCCTTTGATGAGTTTAAAGTTTCCTTTCCCATCTCTTTTGATTAATGCTAGTTGAAAGTCTATTCTCTTCTCTCTCTTTCTAATATTATTATTATTATTATTATTATTATTATTATTATTATTATTATTGCTACTTGGATCCATTTGCTTGGAAAAATTTTTTCCAGCCCTTTACTTTGAAGTAATGTCTATCTTCATGGTTGGTGTATGTTTCTTGTATGCCACAGAATGATGGATTTTGTTTTTACATCTATTCTGTTAGTCTGTGTCTTTTTATTGGGGAATTGAGTCCATTGATATTGAGAGATATTAATGACAAATGTTTTTTCTTTCCTGTTATTTTTATGTTGGTGACAAGAGAGGGGGGCTTTTCTTGTTTTTACTGGTATGGAATTATTTATTTCCTGTGTTTTCTTGAATGTGGTTATCCTTCTTGTATTGGAGTTTTCCTTCTAGAATTTTATATAGGGCTGGATTTTTGGATAGATATTGTTTGGGTTTGGGTTTGTCTTTAAATATCTTGTTTTCTCCATCTATGGTGATAGAACATTTTGCTGGCTTGACATCTGAGGAACTTGAAAGGTTACAAAACATCTTTCCTGTCCCTTCTAGCTTTTAAGAGTCTTTGTTGAGTAGGCAGGTATAATTCTGATAGGTCGGTCTTTTTATGTTTCCTGGCCTTTTCCCCTTGCTGCTTTTAATATTCATTCTTTGCTCTGTAGATTTCATGCTTTAACTATTATGTGGCAGAAGCATTTCTTTTCCTGGTCCAGTCTTGCATTCTTCAAGTTTTTTATATGTTTATAGGCCTCTCTTTCCTTAGGTTGGGAAAGTTTGACAATATTTTCTGGGCCTTGGAGCTGAGACTCTTCACCTTCTTCTATTCCTATTATTCTTAGGTTAGGTTTTTTCATAGTATCACAGATTTTTCTGGATGTTTTGTGTCAAGGAATTTTTAGATTTAACATTTTCTTTGACTGATGTATCAATTTATTCTATTGTCTCTTCTATGCCTGAGATTCTCTCTTTCATCTCATGTATTCTGTTGGTAATGCTTGCATCTGCTGTTCCTGTTCTCTTCTCTAGGTTTTCCCTCTCCAGGATTTACTTGGTATGTGTTTTCTTTATTGATTCTACTTCTATTTTCAGTTCTCATACAGTTTTATTTCCTTCAATTGTTTATTTTGTTCAATTGTTTAATTTCATACATGTCTTTAAGGAATTCATTTGTTTCCTCTTTAAAGACCTCTATCTGTTTGTTTGCATTTGCTCGATTTCTTTAAGGGATTTATTCCTTTCCTCTTCAAAAGACTCTATCATCTTTTTAAGATCAGATTTAAGGTAATTTTATTGTGTTTCAGTTTTTATGATATCCAGGGCTGGCTGTAGTGGGGTATCTGTGCTTTGGAATTGTCATATTGCCCTGGTTTTTGTTCCTTGTGTTCTTTCAAGGGCCTTTAGCATTCTGGATGGTTTTGGTCCCTAAATGTCCTTATTATAGTGAGTATTAGGAGAGGTGAATCTCGATGGTCCTAGTTGGGGAGGCCTCTGATGAGTATTCTTGGGCTGTATGGTACTGCATCTGCAGTGCAGATCTGTATGTTTCAGGAACCTCAAGTCCAATGAAGTTAGGCAGAGAGGTGGCAGGAGAATGGAGGTATCCCTGGGATAGTATGTTGCTCAGGACAGCTTCCCTTGGCCCAGTGGGCTCAGAAAGCATGGAAGATAAATGGGGGAAGGGGAGCTAAGTTGTATGATTCGGGTGTCTAATGAAGGTGGAGGAGAAGTGGTGGAAGAATGGAGGTATCCCTGGAAGAGCAGGATGCTCAGTGTAGCTTGGTTTGTTTAAGAGGGCTCAGCCAGCATGGAAGATTGATAATATACATTTTTCAAAAGTGTTGAGGTATTTCCCCAATTTTTTCATTCTATTTATTTATTTGTGGGAAGATTAGCTGTGGTGGCATAAAATTCACTAATTAACAAAGGTGACCTGAAATCTCTGATGCATCTATTTTTCACCTGTTGAATACTAGTATTATAGGCATATATTATGGCACTTATATGTGTTATACTTTTTAGAGTTCAAATTTTTATTTGCCTTAACATTTCTCTCACAATTTTTCCTTAACACATTTCAGTGTATTAATACATTTAAGTAATACATTTTATCTGAAAAATAACTTTATATTAATAATCATTTTATATGATATATTTGAGTTTACTTATCAATTATTGAATTATAGTAAGTTCAGTACCACTACTGAGAAGTTTATTGACAAATAGGAATATCAGATTAATGGTAGATGAACAAATTAAATGTTAATTTCCCTCACAACAACATAATGTCTTAAACAGTTTAGGTGGTCAAAAATGGAAGAAAGTAACCAAAATATTTCTAATTACTATTTACTGTGGTTTACAGATATTTGGAGGTTTATCCTTGTAGTTTCAGGAAGCGAATTATATTGGTTCAACAGAAGTAACAGAGCATGCAACAACTGTATTTTTCCTTTTGTGTTACTTATGAAATGTATTTTAAAGAATGGTTTTAGTTTTTTTTACCTTCCTTTTCTTTGTTTAACTAGAACATTTTTCCAGGGATCAGTCTTACCTGTAGAAGAACTAGACCTAAGCTATCCTTTAGAACCAAAGAATTCAATGACGAAGGGTTACGAAATGAATCAGTATAAGCTGGAACAACAGTCATTTTTTTTCTACCTCAGAGAATGTTATAAGAATCAATCAAGCTGTCAGACTTGAAAATCTCTCCAACTTACAAAATACCCCCCCCAAATATGTAAGGAATTAGTATGCTCTTCTTTTGAAAATAAGGACTTACAAGGTATTTTATAGAATTAAAATTATGATTCAATGATTAGTGCCAAGAATGTGTTCTATATGAAGGTGTACTAAAAGATTAAAATACTTCTATTTATACCTATTTTGAATTGCAGCTAGCATCTGCTTTCAGTACAGTTTGGGGTTTTGTTCAGGAAAGAATATCTCAACTTAATGAGCCAATGTGAAAAATCCCTCTGCTTTCAAGGAGATGAATCTGGAAAGGTTGTCATATTATTTATCTTTGACTAAAGTTTCTACTGTGAGTAGATGGAAAGCAAAGAGAAAATATTCCCTATAGAAATGGGCAAGGAGAAAACTGATATTGATTTTTTCCAAAATAAATTCAGATTAACTCTCACAGGCTTTGGGTGTATCTAGGTCACAGGGAAAAAAAAACAAGACATTTTGTTGACAGATAAGATGAAATATAGTTATTTCTTACACATGGTTATTAAACAAATTCAGAACCTTTAAAATATTATACCAAGATTACTTCTACCAAATAGAAAATACATACGTATGCAAGAAAAATGCAGAAAATGACTTTGACAACACTATGTATTTCAAACAGTTTTCCTAAGAAACTCATCGTTAAATTAACATCAAAATCCAAATTAATATCACTATTCAGAATTCTGATAATTTAAATCTTATAGTCACTTCACATATGATTATGTGGATAAATAGCTTTCTGTTAGGTTAATGAGTGATTAATATTATATCTCTTTTTGAACTCTAAAATTTAATGCAAGACCATATATATATACTATGGAGACTGTAAAAATAGACTTAAGTATTGAGCAATGTAGTAATTTAAAGTTATGAACATAGGATTAACAATGGATCCAAATGGAAAAAATATTCATTAACTAAAAGTAGGCAAAACAATTTTCCAAGCAAATGGTCCCAAGAAACAAGCTGGGATAGCCATTCTAATGTCGAATAAAATCAACTTTCAATCTAATGTGATCAAAAAATATAAGGAGGGACACTTCATACACATGAAAGGTAAGATCTACCAAGATGAACTTTCAATTCTGAACCTCTACACTCCAAATGCAAGTGCACCCACATTCATAAAAGAAACATTACTAAAGCTCAAAACACACATAACACCACACACAATAATAGTGGGAGATTTCAACACTCCACCATCTGCAATTGACAGATCAGGGAAACAGAAATTAAACAAAGACATAGTGAGACTAACAGAAGTTATGAAACAGATGAGTTTAACAGATATCTATAGAACTTTTTATCCTAAAACAAAAGGATATAACTTCTCAGCACCTCATGGTACCCTCTCCAAAACTGACTATATAATTGGTCACAAATCAGGCCTCAACAGATACAAGAAGATTGAAATAATTCATTGCATCATATCAGATCACCATGGACTAAGGCTGCTCCTCAATAACAACGCAAACAATAGAAGGCCCACATACACAGGGAAGCTTAACAACACTTTACTCAATGATAAGTTGGTCAAGGAAGAAAGAAAGAAAGAAATTAAACTTTCTAGAGTTTAATGAAAAGGAAGCCACAACATACCCAAACTTATGAGACACAATGAAAGTAGTCCTAAGAGGAAAACTCATAGCTCTAAGTGCCTCCAAAAAGAAACTGGAAGCCGGGTGGTGGTGGCACATGCCTTTAATCCCAGCACTTGGGAGGCAGAGGCAGGTGGATTTCTGAGTTCAAGGCCAGCCTGGTTTACAGAGTGAGTTCCAGGACAGCCAGGGCTACACAGAGAAACCCTGTCTCAAAAAAAAAAAAAAGAAAGAAAGAAAGAAAGAAACTGGAAGAAGTATACATCAGCAATTTGACAGCACACCTGAAAGCTCTAGAAGAAAATTCTCCCAAGAGGAGTTGAAGGCAGAAAATAATCAAACTCAGGGCTAAAATCAACCAAATGGAAATAAAAAGAACTCTACAAAGAATCAACCAAACCAGGAGCTGGTTCTTTGAGAAAATCAACAAAATAGATAGATCCTTAACTAGACTAACTAGAGGACACAGAGACAGTATCCTAATTAACAAGATCAGAAATGAAAATGGAGATATAACAACTGAAACTGAGAAAATATAAAAAAAAAATCAGATCCTACCACAATGATAATTTATAGAGGAAAAAGACACAAAAAGTGAATGCTATGGAGATGGGAATAGTTGGAAGAGGCAGGAGTGCTATATATAATGAAAGTATATTGTGCTTATATTGGGAAATCTCAAAAATAGATATTTCATATAAATCCTAGCCTATGATATATAAATGTATAGGCATAAATAAATTTAAATGTGGATATAGTATAACATATAGAAATAGAAAAAAATAAATAAAATACTGAGTAATATGGAAAGACAGAATTAGGTAAAGGATACTATAATATGAATGATAATATAAAGCTAATTGTTTTCTTTGTTTTAACTCTGGAATTTTTGTTTTGTTTTTGTTTTCTTGTGGTAGATAATACATTAAGGTGCAAATAACAGGAAATGTAAAATCCAAAGCAAAACTCCAAGGCCTCAGAATGCCTATTCAGTATTGTAGTTGCTTGAGACTTGTAGACTTTGGGTTTAGGCTTCATAATTCATGCCACATGATGATTGATTTTTATTTGTAAGTTCCCTATAATGAAGTGATTTTAATACAAAAGAAAGGAAAAGTAAACTATT
Source organism: Montemys delectorum (assembly GCA_019843815.1). Classification (NCBI taxonomy): domain Eukaryota; kingdom Metazoa; phylum Chordata; class Mammalia; order Rodentia; family Muridae; genus Montemys; species Montemys delectorum. The sequence continues at coordinate 12,302 of JADRCD010026710.1, forward strand.
TAAAATAGGCCAATGGAAAGTCAGTTGTATTTTCATTGCCCTAACTAATACCAATAATAAAACACACAGTCAAAGGGATTTGAAATATTGTATAATACTAAAGTTTATTAAGCAAGTGTATTTAAAAATTACAAATTTCACAGAAAAATTTAAAAACAAACTTTGGAGAGTAGTGATAGTCATAAATGAAGCAGAAAGATTCAATAATACAAATTTGTCAATATCTCATATAGTACATATTCAAATTACAATTAAATGTCATTATGTAAATCTAATAATTTTAGTAAATTTGAGAAAGTGAAGTAAGTGGTTTTTTTTTCTTTAATGGTGCTAATTTTATATACTCTTTAAAAGTTTGCTTTCTCTGCACTGTATATTTTAACTACTATGATCTACTTATTAACGATCACATATTGATTACTTTTGTATTGCTCTGATAAAACATATAAGTATTGTAACTTATAGGAGAAATAAATTACTTAGCCTCACAGTGTCCGAGGTTTACAGTTTATAATGAAAGAGAAACATGGCAACAGGTTATAGGGATGGTAGACAAAATAGCAAGATTGGAGCTTATATCTTGAACAACAAGTGAAAAGGGAGATAGCAAATCCAGAAGCAGGCAAGTAGCTAAGGCTTTTTAATCTGAAAGCCCTTCTCCAGTGATGCCTCTTTCAAAAAAGCTACACAACCCAAAATCTCCAAATAGCACTGTCAACTGGGTATTAAAGTGCCCAGGATTATAGCGGAAATTTTCTTATTCAAATTACAGTATGCTACTCCCTGGCAATCATAGACAAGTGATCATATCAAAATGTAAAATGAATTTAGTTCAACTTCCAAACTTCCAATATTTTTTCATGATTGTAATAGTGTCTAAAAGTCAAAATCTCTTGATACTCAGTCTCTTTGTTCTAACCTACTGTCAAGTCTAAAAACAATTTAGATAGTTGCAACATATGATGATATAACAAAAATGTTACTATTACAAAAGGAAGAAATGGGAGCTTAATAAGAAAAATATACTCTCCAAGAAAGATCAGAAATGAGAATTGCAATCTTCAAATCCTGATGTCCCTTTTTTTTCCCTTCGGTTGGTTCTACTACATATATGCAGTTCTCCCTGACAGCTATATCACAGTTGTAGTATATCTTGGGGTCTGCAGCACAACCCAAGCTTCATTTTTGTATCTTCTCTCAGGGACTTCTGCTCATAGGCTATTAATGCAGGGACTTCCCTATCATATTGACTCTCTAAAACCATTGAAAGGGAATATACAATCTATTTAACATGACATATTTATGCTTGATACTTTCATGCTTCTACAGCCAACATCCTCACATGAATGACACTGCCAACTTCTGCAGCTGTCTTGAGATGGAATGTAGGCCCTTCTAATCACATTAGCAGTTTGTGTTCTAGAAGTAGAAAATGTCATAGGCTATTTCTTTGTGCAAATTGAAAGATAACAGGATGGTGTCTTTCTCTGAAAACATCCTTTCCTTTACTTCTTTCTTTCTTTTTTCTTTCATTTCTTCTTTTTTTTTGTGTGTGTAGAACAGGAGACATCTCATTAATGGAACTATTCTACTTATCTCTTTCTGAAAAGCCTTGAGTGAAGCATAAAACTTCCTAGTACTCTTTGTTTCTCTTTAAAATATAATTTTTTTCAACCAGATTCAAAGTCCATATATCTTTATAAACTTCTTTTTTTATTTTAAGTTATTTTTATTTTAATAATAAATAAAAATATGACCTCAAAAGTTCAGATATTTGATTACATTTTATACATTATAAAGCAAAACAATAACAACAAAAAATGGAAACCTAACCAACTAATTAGGGCTAGTAAAGTCACAATCTTGGGGAAGAACATACAACCACCACTTTACTAAATCAACATGCCTAATTACATTCCTATTTTCTAATATTTGTATTATAATTTAAAAAAAGAAAGGGGACTCCTTTGTCCTGATATGCCATTTAGGGGCTAGAGAGGTAGCTCAACAGTTGAGAGCACTGGGTGCTCTTCCAGAGGATCCAGGTTCAATTCTCAGCACCCACACGGCAGCTCAAAATTATAACTCCTATTCCAGGGAATTCAACACAGTTACACAGATATACGTGTATCCAAAGCACCAATGTATATAAAATAAAAATAAACAACAATATTAAAAAGAATACAACACTTAATTTTCTGTCTATTAAAAATATTGAGAGATCCACATAGAAGAGATTAAGAGACATTTCTCAAACTTACTACTCATTAGTAAGCTATTATTTATAGACAATAAATTTAAAAATTCAATGTTGAGGCAAGGATTTTATCTGCTTTCTTCCCTAGTTTCTTCATGTTGGAAGGAATATTATGATATATTTATGGTATAGCCATTTGCTCCTTGAAATATCAAATGTCATACATGACTAGATTGCATTATTTAAATATTGTCATACATCTTTATGTTTTTGGCTTTATAAACTTCTACACCTTAAGAATAGCATTCTGATCTGTGGAACTTCACAATTGATTCTATATGTACATTATGGAATATAAGCTATTTCAGCTATCCACTACCAGTACTGAAAATTCCATTACAGGATTGAAGGAGAAGAACCATCTGATATATATCCTTTTTACAACTTAAAAATTATGGAACTCTTCAAGAATTTGCGTGACATCCTTGCACAGGGGCCATGCTAATCTTCTCTGTATCATTCCAATTTTAGTATATGTGCTGCCGAAGTGAGCACTAAAATATAAATTATATATTTCTTTCTGCTGAACTTCTTTTTTCATTGTAGATCCTCATAACAGTCATTAACAAGAACCATGTCAACGATTCAATATTAGGCTATGTTTAAATTGCCTCCACAAAAGTAATTAGTCAATTACATTTAAATGTAGCTTCAGGCAAACTCTTAGGAGAAAGGTAAAATGTATCTAGGTCCTTTGAAAAATATAAGAGGAATAGGATCTAGACGAGTTGGTAATTTTGCTCCTTGCTTGAGCTGTGCTTCCTTCCACATTCTGTACTTGTCATTTTTGTCTTTCAGGATCATGCAAGAATGTCCCATTAAGCCCTGACTATGGCATTAAAGCACTTTTTCAGCCAACAGTTTCCAGATCTTCATTATCCCTCCAAAAAACAACAAGGTCAAGTCTATCAGAACACTACCTCACTCCCTTGTATGAACTTCTGTGTTAGTCATTTTCCACTTGTAGAGTTAAATTGACAACTAGTTTATAAAAAGAACATTAATTTGGGCTTGTGAGTCCAGGGTAAGGAGCAATACACAGGCAAGCATCAAGAATAAGAAGCTGAAAATGTATAAGCATGAGGAAGAGAGAGCAGAAGAAAGTAAGTAAGACCATTTTTCTGAAAAATCTGCATGTCCCCTCTCATGGCTGTACTTTTAAACCTCCTCAAAATAGGCAACCTACTGTCAATGTAGTAGTGTTCAAGTGCCCAAGAATGTGGAGGTTATTTCTCCTTCAAACTCTTCAAGCTATCTCACAAATAATTAAGCTGGAACATAATGTCTGTCTCTGAAACTCATTCAGCAAGGAAAAGATAAAGTTTTATGACATTTTTGTTAATATTTATTTGAATATGAAATATTCAGTGTAAATTAAAATTTCCTTTTTTAAGATTTATTTTATGTATATGAGTACACTGTAGCTGACTTCAGACACACCAGGAAAGGGCATTAGATCCCATTACAGATGGCTGTGAGCCAGCATGTTGTTGCTGGGAATTGAACTCAGGATCTCAGGAAGAGCAGTCAGTGCTCTTAACCACTGAGCTCTCTCTCTAGCCCCCTAAATTTTCTTATAACATTCAAATGAAGTGTCTATTTGTACAGATAAGTAAATTGTTTTAAACTGGTCTATAAGAGTTTATGCATATTGTTAGTCCTGAGAACATGTTTGCCTTATACTAATAAAAAGATATATGAACAGTATTATATTTGTTACTATGACAATTAACAAACTGTGGGATATTGTAAAGAAAAATCAGACTCTATTTAATTTTATAAAGCTCCATTTCTGAAATATTGACATATATTAACATCTACAGTTCCTATAGTAACTTTGATAAAAATATATTATATGAACACAAGTCAATGTCATTATGAAATAGTTTTCAACAACATGATAATACAAGAATGTAAAATCTCAATCAATGCTGGGTGGTGGTGGCACATGCCTTTAATCCCAGCACTTGGGAAGCAGAGGCAGGTGGATTTCTGAGTTTGAGGCCAGCCTGATCTACAGAGGGAGTTCCAAGACAGCCAGAGCTATATAGAGAAACCCTGTCTCGAAAAAACCAAAAACCAAAAACCAAAAACCAAAAAAAACCAAAAAAACAAAAAAAAACTCAATCAAATTCCTGCAGAGAATAATCATAACAGCAATTTTGACAGAATAATTGAAATAAAGTTTAGGAAATTATATATAATTAAACTTACAAATTTGGGTGAAAAAAGATTATCATTAAATAATTTATAATGTGATAAGCTTACATTGATATGTGTCTTTCACTGAGATGATTAAATAAAGAAGAACATCAAATAAGTTATCAGAAACACCAAACAGCATGCTAAACATAGTAATATTAAGTTTATTATACATTCAGAAATGAGCATAATTTCTTGTTTCCTTTTGTTTTCTCAATGCATAACTTTTAGAATCTTTAACTATTAGATATTAGATATTGACAACAGATAGTTTTTAATATTTTAATCATCTAATAACCCTTAGAAAATACAAGAGTGGAAGTTTTAGGGGAAGGAATGAATTAAACAAATTTTAATTCCTCAAGAAATAAGAAACTTAGTAAATTCTCATTAATTATACAATGATATGAGACAAACAAAAGACTGTCATTAATGTACAGAGAAAAGTCTTGCATAGACTTATGGATATATAAAGAATTTGTTGAAGACAACCAGAAAATAAATATGTAATCATTTTCTCTTGTGCACCATTCAACATAAAGGATTATAAATATTCATCATCTGAAATGTCAACTGAAATACTATAACAGAAGATTTCTAGTATGAGCATGCTAGCTTAAGGCTATTTATTATTTTTCTTATTTTAAAATGTATAAGGAACATAAAGACACTGAAATATGCACTTGTTACATGAAATTAGCAATGAGTAAAATTATAGATGATGAAAAGGTATAAAGGCTTCCACATATAATGGTAATAGCAGAATTGAATAATTTATAAAAGGAAAGGTTATGCCACAAATGTGGGAGAAATGCTTCACAATTATATTCTGAGACATGTCATACTGTAGATCTGTCTAGCCTGGAATTGACTATGTTGACTTGGATGGCCTCAAACTCAAAGAGCTCCATAAGCTTTTGACTCCTGAGAACTGGAAATGTATCTCCATATCCAGCAGATTGACAGTTTTAATTCTTGAACATTAAATCAAGATCCTGAGTTGAAAAGAGTAAACAATATGAATATGAAACAACTAGAGATAATAATGGAAAAATTAAGATGTTTTATATTTATATAATATTTTAATATAAAATATTAAGCATAAGTGTTAGCTCATTTGAGTATTTTGGGACTGAGAGGTGGCTCAGTGATAAAGGGCACTGCTTTCTATTGTAGGAGACCATGGTCAGTTCCCAGGTTCACAATTATTTATAACTACAAATCTAGGGAGTCAATGCCCTTTTCAGATCCCCCTGGTTCCTGTACTCCATTCAGAGGTTCACAATTTACCCCCAATAAATAAATTAATTAATTAAGAAGGAAATTGTCTATCAATTTGTAAAATAATTATTCCAAAAAGAGAAATTAAAGTTGAGAAAAAGAACTAAAACCTAGCCAACCTTCAACTCTGCCAAGGGCAGAGCCAGCACTCCAGACCCCTCCTGTAGCTACAGAATAATTGACTCCCAAGAGGTCCATTACAACTAGGCTTACTGTTGAACCCTCTTCAATGCAATACCAGGACTAACTGGGACCTCCACAGGGCACAGTAGAGGTAGAAATACACTCCAGACTCCCTCACATAGCCAGAGACACCTTAACTCTCAAGAGGTCAATCACAATCAGGCTCACAGATCAGGTGCAGCAGCAGCACCCCAAGAGACAACTTGAATACCAGGTGATCCTTCATAACCTGGCTCACAGGAGAGAGGTATAGGATTTAGTCAGAGATAGCAAGGCCAGTTAACACCAAAGATAACCAAATGGCAAGAGGCAAGCACAAGAACATAACCAACAGAAACTAATGCCACTTGGCACCATCAGATTCCTGTTGTCCCACCACAGCAAACACTGGATATCATAACACACCTGAAAAGCAAAATTTTGACTTAAAATCCTATCTCATAAAGATGATAGAAGACCTTAAGGAGGACATATATAACTCCCTTAAAGAAATACAGGAGAGCACAGGTAAAGAGGTAGAAGCCATTAAAGAGGAAACATATAAATCTCTTTAAGAAATATAGAAAAACACAACCAAACAGGTGAAGGAATTAAACAGAAATGTCCAGGATCTAAAAATGGAAATAGAAACAATAAAGAAATCACAAAGAGAGGTAATTCTGGAGATGGAAAACCTAAAAAAGAGACCAGGAGTCACAGATGCAAGCATCACCAAATGAATACAAGAGAGAAAAGAGTCTCAGGCATAGATGATACCATAGAACATATTGACACAACAGCCAAAGAAAATACAAAGTGCAAGAAGGTCCTAAGAGAAAACATCCAGGAAATTCATAACAC
>JADRCD010026736.1:0-11221 GCA_019843815.1 Montemys delectorum
GACAGCCAGGGCTACACAGAGAAACCCTGTCTAAAAAAAAAAAAAAAAATGTGTTTTTAAAAAGAGTTGATATATAGTTATAGGAATTCCCATGACTCCTTCCCAACTTAACTTGATGAGACTAAAAGAAAAAAAAATTCCAGGTAAGTTTTTTCCACTTGAAATGCTTCTTGGTATATTTCTGACTTGTGTGTGCGTGTGCGTGTGCATGTGTGTGGTGCTGGAGTTTGAGCCTATCCAGAGTTTTCTGTTTTTCCATGTACTACATACATCCTATACCACTGAACTACACCTCCAGCTTTGAATTATGTGTGTGTAGAATAGAGGAAACTGATGTGGTAAATATTAGTTTATAGATCTTTGTGTGAGCCTAAGTTTTCAGTTCCTTTTCGAGAAATACTAGGGAATAGGATTACTGATCTTTATCCAACAGAAGTGGACACACTGTCTTCCAAAGGGGTTCTATCATTTTGGATTCCAATAAGCCATGAAAGTGTTGAAGTTCATTTTCCTGCACATGGGGTGTTTTATGGCATCATTTGTTAAAAAGTCTGTCTTTTATTTCTTCAATTGTCTTTACATCTGTGGATCTGTTTCTGAGCAGCTCTGCTTCATAAATCTGTGTGTTTTAACCATTTTTCCATTAATTATACTACCTTTTCTTTGCAGTGCTGAGGATAGATCCCATGGCCTAAAGCATACTGGGGAAGTGCTCTAGCACTGAACCTCATCCCCAGCTATGATATACTATGTTAACATACTTTCTCAAATACTATAGTTTTATACACTTTCTCAAGTACTATAGTTTTGTAGTTAATCCTGTAATATGTAATATTAGTACTCTGATATTTTTCTTCTTTAGAATTGTAGTGAAAAAGGATCACTTAATTTGTTTCCATATCTCATTGGGAATAATACTGGCTGTAGGACTTTGGTTTTGGGATTTTTTTGTTTGTTTTAGTATATATTCTTTTCTGTAGAAGCAATTTACCTTAGGAGGTTTGAGGCTGCTATCTTAGAACGCTTGTTTGTAAAATTGGCTTTTGGCTGATGGATAGAAAATTGACTTCTTAAACATTTTAGAAAAAAATGTCATACTTATCTTTATTTATTCCCTTTCCAGTATTCTTTATTTCTTTTCTTGATCCTAGTTTCCCAACTTGCTTAAAGAATTTTCTTTAGCCAGACAACATTCTAGTATGGTGGGGAAGGAGGGGATCATAAGCTCCTATTTCTAGTTGAGCTGTTGAGAGTAATGGCTGCTAGGAGGAGAGTCAATTTTCTTTAGGAATGTAGTCCCTAATAGATTATCCATATTTTAGTGGATGGCCCTATACCCAATGCATATATGAACAGCACAAATTGGACTTTTAAGTGAGTTAGTTTTTTAAAAGCATATGAAGTTGGAAGAAAGATAAGGGTGGATCCTGGAGGAGTTAGAGGAAAGTGTAGGTGGTGAATATGATCAAAATACATTGTATGCATGTCTGGGATTCGCAAAAGAATTAATAAAATGTTATATTAAAGTAAAATTTAATTTTAATGAAAAAAGGAATTTTAAACATTTTTAGGGTAGATCTGATGGCAGTATATTGTTTTTCTTTGTCTAAGAAAGTTTACATACTCACTTTTTTATATTTTTTTTTTGAGATTTTTTTTATTTATTATATGCAAGTACACTGTAGCTGTCTTCAGACACACCCGAAGAGGGCGTCAGGTCTCATTACGGGTGGTTTTGAGCCACCATGTGGTTGCTGGGATTTGAACTCAGGACCTTCGAAAGAGCAGTCAGTGCTCTTACCCGCTGAGCCATCTCTCTAGCCCCCTCTACTCTTTTTTGAAGGTCATTGTACAATATAGAATAATGGCTAGAAGAGATTTTCCCCCTCCTTCAATGTATTATTCCAATGTTGCATATCATCTAGTTAAGTCTGATATAATTATTATAATTTTGTTCATCTAATGTCTCTCTCTGCTTCTGACAACCTTTTTTGGGCTTGGTTTTGGTTTTGGTTTTTTCAAGAAAGGATTTCTCTGTGTAGCCCTGGCTGTCCTGGAACTCACTCTGTAGACCAGGCTGGCCTCAAACTCAGGTCCACCTGCCTCTGCCTCCCAACTGCTAGGATTAAAGGTGTGCGCCACCACTGCCCAGCTCATTAGGTCTTTTAACATGAATCATAATTTTTTAAATTTTTTTTTTTTTTTGGTTTTTCAAGACAGGGTTTCTCTGTGTAGCCCTGGCTGTCCTGGAACTCACTCTGTAGACCAGGCTGGCCTCGGACTCAGAAATCTGCCTGCCTCTGCCTCCCAAGTGCTGGGATTAAAGGCATGTGCCACCACCGCCTGGCTTTAAATTTCATTTTTGATAGTCTCAACATTTACTATGGTATTTGAACCTAGTGATTTCCTTGTAACTTGGGATATTTTTGTACCTTTTGATACACCTTGTGAACATCTTTAAAACTGCACATCAGCAAGAGAGTTTGATAAATTTTTAATAGTTAGAGAGATCTGGTTTCTTTTCCTAGGCTTCTAGTTTAGATAATCTAGTGAGAAGTTGGCCTGTTCAGTGTTTTGTTGGCCTGGTGTATATGGGGGGAGGGTGGGTGGCAGGGGACGGGACATGCACACTGGAGATTTCCTATTCCTCTAATGATAGCTTTATTTTTTGTCTTTATTTTATGTGGATTTTGCTTATGGGCATATCTGTGTGCTACCTTGTATACCTGGTACCCATAGAGGTCTAATTCCCTCAAACTGGAGTTATAAAAGTTTATGAGCCACCATGTGGGTCCTGGGAACTGAACCTGGATCCTGTATAAAAGCAGTAAAAGCTCTTAACTGCTGAGACATCTTTCTAGCCCCTATGATGTCTTCACTTTTTACTCTTCTTGGCTTTGTGTTGTCCATTGTACTGCTTTCTAAAATTAAGTTTTTACAGCTTTTCCAATTGTTACCAGATAGGTGGTATGTTAAGTGTGGTTGGTTTGGAAGGAGGTATTTTGATCTGATGATCTGATTGGTGAGATACTAGAACCTGGGTTTTGAGTGTGTTCCTGGCAAGGTTTACTGTTCATTCTTCACATGTAGGAATTTTCTCACCCTCCCCATCCCCTATCACACCACATTGGGCATATACTAATATCTTTCAGCCATGGGTTCTAAGTCCTCCTCCCTTCCTTCTGTACTAAAGATTAGAAAAGGTGGTCTTGGTGCATTTCACAGTAGATTGTTTTAGTCACCCAGCCATCTAGTTACATTATGGGAGCTTTTTCTTAGATTTTTCCCCCCTCTTATCTTTACCACAGGAGCCTGGTGGGATTCCTGTAGGAAAAGTTCTTTTTTTTCCTTTTTAAAAATTGGATATTTTATTTATTAACATACATTTCAAATGTTATCGCCTTTCCTGATTCCCCCCCCCCAGAAAAGTTCTTTAAAGGGGTAGAAACTACTTTATGGAACATGGGAGTTTCACACTGTAGCTAATCATAGACTCTTTGGTTTAAAGTTCCTACAGGCTTATGTGTTCAAATTTGTGTTTCTTTGCAGGTCCCTGGTCTCTTTGGTTATAGGGTGGTAGTTTGTACTGCAACTTCATTTCCTTACCAGATAGCCTTTCAGTTTGGCAAGCTTTTGTGTTTTATGAGTAGAATGATGGCCTCTGAAAACTTTATATGCTTGAACTGAAATGTGATTCCTGCAGTAAGTTGCCTAATGTAGGACATCGCACTTTGAAAGTCAGTACAAACATCTTTTTTCATATCTCTTTATCTTAACACATCAAATTTTATGATTAGGGAACGTAGAAAAGTTGGTTGTGGTTTGGATTCTATCTATTTTAAAGTTTAAAAACCTCTATTACTAGTAGTATCCTGTTTTCCTTTCAAAATTCTATGTATTATTGAGCATATCATTAACAACTTAGTAATTGTAAATGATAATGTATTTGTCACTTTCCACCACATTGCCAGAGAAAGTCAGTTTAGCAAACACTGGTTGTGAGCACCCTGTGCTATGACTAAGACAGTAGATTTTGAGTATAATACAGGCCTGGCCTGGTAAGTAGAGTAAGGGGTCCCCAAGGACAATAAAAATTCTGTAAAGGAAAAGATAGTGCAATTTCTAATATATTCTAATCTACTTTAATATTAAATCATATTGTTAGTGGTAGGTATAACTGTTCTAGTAAATATATAGAAAGGAGGAAACACAGCAATTGGTACTAACCACAGAGCTGACATAATGACTTTTAAAAAAATTATAAAGCTAAATGGAAAATCTGGGGGTTTGTATGAATTTCTATGGATTTTCTTACATGTATACTTTCATATAACCACTAGCTCAGTCTAAGTACAGAATAGTTCTTTTACCCCAGGAAAAAATTCTTTTTGCTACCTATTAATCACATGATCTTCATACTTTAATATCGGAAAACCATTAATTTGTATTCCATAATTTTTTTATCATTTTGTTAACATTTAAACTGAATATCATATTGTGAATCTTGTTTATTCACTCAACATAATGCTGAGAGCCCAGATCATTCAAGTTGTTATATTAACATTTTGTTTCTTTTGTATTGCTGCATAGAGTAGTCCATGATACAGATATTACAATTTGCTTGGTCATTCACTGTGGAAACACGGGTGGATTATTTTTGAATTTTGGTAATTATAAGTAGAGCAGCTGTAAAAATTCACATGCAAGTATTTTTGTGTACGTAAGTACATTTTTCTAGAGTAAATTCCTGGGAATGAGATTGTTAGAATTATACTATTATTCACAATGACTAGATAACTATAATTTGAAGGATGAAATAGTGTCATCCCATATGTGGATCCTGACTCTTTCACTAATTTGGCTATACAACTTTATATGAATTTAATTTCTTTGTGTATTCTATTTGTAAAACAAATAATATCTGGGATTATTATATGAAATAAACATCATATAAGGATAAAAGACTGAGCAATATTTTAGTACACAGAGTACATTTTTATGCTTGATGGAATTGTTCCTTGTCAAAAACATTTCTCTCATTAGTTGAAGAGAGAGTAGCTAAATAATATATATAGTGTTCTTCGTAGTGATATCTTCAGAAGTGTAAAAATTTTTTAAATCTTCCATAATGAATATGGATGTAGGAGAGGTTGAATCAAATGGCAAGTTTGGGTGGTTTGAATTGTATTCTCAACATGGAAGAAATATGCTCACCAAAATTGAGTGTATTGCCATATTTATACAAGAAGCTATGAAAATAGCACAGAATCAATGAATTGTAATATATCTCTACCAAATACTCAGTACTAAGTCATGCTATCTTTATATGGGATCCTAGGTAAAACATTCATCACGTATATAAACTTTAGTAATTCCCCAGAAAATAAGCCACTTAGAAACTATTAAACTGGGCTGGAGAGATGGCTCAGCGGTTAAGAGCACTGACTGCTCTTCCAGAGGTCCTGAGTTCAATTCCCAGCAACCATATAGTGTGGCTCACAACCATCTGTAATGGGATCTGATGCCCTCTTCTGCGGTGTCTAAAGACAGCTACAGTGTATTCATATAAATGAAATAAATAAATCTTTAAAAAAAATGACACTATTAAACTTTATTTTACTCCTTTTTATTTTCTGATGTTGGAGATTAAACCTAAAGCCTTAAGTATGCTAAACATATATTCTACTACTGAGCTATATTTCTACAACCCCTATAACATTTCAGAGTACTGTTGACACTGACAAAGCCTGTTTTCATGGAGACCTCACGGTGTAAGTGAAGCATCTGTGATTTCTCAAGTGTTACATTAAAAAAAACATTTTAAAGAATTTATTTTTATGTGTATGTGTTCACTGTAGCAAACACATACAGAAACCAGAAGAGGGTATCAGATCCCATTAGAGATGGTTGTGAGCCACCAAGTGGTTGCTGGGAATTGAACTCAGGACCTCTGGAAGAGTAGTCATTGCTCTTAACCACTGAGCCATCTCTCTAGCCCTAAAAAGCATTTTTTTTTTTTACAGGAAATCTCTTTGATTTTGAGGAGCATATTGAGGAAGAAATTTAAAATTTTTTGCATGCCAATTTAAATATCTCCCTATTTATCATTAGAATATGCAACAGAAATCATTTTTCCTCCATGGCTTCTGTGTAGTATGCTCAGTCAGCAACAGTGGCAGAGAGGATGAGTGTCTCCTAGAGAATTTTCTCTATTAACTCACCAAGTGATGACTGTAATTGAGTATGTGGAACAAAGAACATAAATAATGTGTTTTTTCTTGTTTAGTCTCTAATGTCTCAATTGCAGACATTTTTTGCCTGCTTCATGTATCAGGAGAACTAGGTGAAATAAGTCTCAAGTAGTCCTTCACAAATGTTACCTCTGAACTGTTTTCTTCCCTGTCTTCCCTCCTCTGCATTACTAGTAATCTAACTCTCATTTTTACATTTACATATCCTGAACCTTCCTGTCAGTCTTGCCTGTAACAGTATCTTCCAAATGTCTGTAAATACTATATTAGCAAAGACGTCCTACTACACACTACTTCAGATTCATTCTACTTACTTGGGTACCATACTTTAATCCATGTTCAAACTTTCATGAAATTCTGATTTTTCTATTTACTGTGACAACTAAATGTTGTATTTCATTATCCTGTAACCAATTTCATATACGTATTACTTGCAGGCACACAACTGACCTATTTGCAGAGTGTGGGACACTCTAAAGTTTTCTACGTCATATTACTTTCAAATGTTTGAAGGAGAATTGCTGCTTCTTATTCAATTAATAACCAAAGTGAAGATATGCATGTGCACCGTGTGCGTGCAGTGCCCACAGCAGTCAGAAGAGGGCATCCAGTTTCCTGGAATGAGAATTATAGGTGATGTGGCTGCGTCTGGATGCTAGGAACTGAATCCAGGTGCTCTGCAAGAGCCATTTCTCCAGCACTTGTCTTTTGTGTGTTTGGTGGGGGATGTGTGGTTGAGACAAGTTCTCCCTATGTAACTTTGACTGCTCAGGAACTCACTATATAGACCAAGTGTTGAGATTAGTGGTAGAATTCTTGTCCATTATGTAATATTTGGTTATTTGACTAGGAAGCAGCAATTCTCCATATATTTGTGAGCAATAAGACATAGAAAATGTTAGAGTATCCCACACTGTGCAAATAGGTCAGTTACGTGCCTGCAGGTAATGCATATATGAAATCGGTTATAGGATAAGGAAATAAGACATTTAGTTGCCACAGTGAATGGAAATTTGGACATTGGTTAAAGGATGGCACCCAAGAAAGTGGAATGAACCTGAAACTGTGTGTAGAGGGAGGTCTTTTGGTGACATAAAATTTGCAGATATTTGAAGAATATTGTCACAGATGGTACATACACCACCATATCCAGCCTCCTTGTCTTTTTAAATGTATACAAAACTTTGCAAGTAGCTATATACTGCTTGTTTCACATGAAACTTACCTCCTCTGTGGCTATAATAGCACATGCCTAGAATCCCAGCATTCAGAAGCCTGAGACAGGATTGTGAATTTGAAATCAGCTTAGTCTCCATAAAGTGAGACTGTTTCATAATAGGACAAGGGGGAGAAGAAGGAGGCACTGATAGTCATTACCACCTGTATGCTGCATAGTAAGATTGTCGTAGAAGAGTTTATATCTTATAAGAAGAGGTAGGCATGTACATGTTTGTGTGTATATTTGTCATGAATCTAAATTTAGCTAAGCACCAGGATCACTAACTTAAATATTCAGCTTTACACTACTAAATAAATGAACGTATAAAAATGTTCTTTAGCCCCTCTAGGTAAGCATCTGTTTTTAGGGGAAATTCTCTAGGCTGTTTTTTTGACATGATTTCAGTGTATTCCTTCACCCATATCCAATTTAACTTACTTTCTAGAATACTCTCCACAGAGGTGTAGGCTCTAAAAGCTAGCTTCCTTATTTTCCTGTAACTATCACTGTCATTAGGTGACCACAGAGCCTTGGCTGCTTACTGCATAGCAGATAGTGTGCTTATACCAGAGACCATGGTAGTCAAGATCTTTGACTCATAATCATAACTTTCCTTATCATCTTACCTATACTTTTTAAGTCTTCTTCTCTATCTAATTTATCTAAGTTTCTATTAATTAGAGTCTCTGGTCCTCTGTACTGCTTTGGTGTAGAGTGCTCCCTCTTCTTGTGCATTTGTTCCATCCTAGATATACCTTCAGATCTCATCTTTTTCACCTCAGTGGTTCTTCCCACTTCTGAGTTGGGGCTAAATATGCTCAGTACTCATTTCTAACACGGGACAGTATGATAGACTACTTAATGGCTTCTTGTGTCTTTTTATCTGTATAGCACACCATTTTGCAGTACCTCCTGTCAAAAGTTAGAGTCTGTGTACTTACTCCTAGAGTATGGGATGTTTTTTTTCTTTTTTCTTCTTTCTTTCTTTCTCTCTTTCTTTCTTTCTTTCTTTCTTTCTTTTTTTTTTTTTTGAGACAGGGTTTGTCTGTGTAGCCCTGGCTGTCCTGGAGCTCACTTTGTAGACCAGGCTGGCCTTGAACTCAGAAATCTGCCTGCCTCTGCCTCTCAAGTGCTGGGATTAAAGGCGTGCACCACCACCGCCAGGTGAATATGGGATATTTTTATGACATGCTTTGGCAGACACACTACAATATAAGCTAATTATAGGGGACTTTTCCTGACTTTAAAGAAGTACCTTCTTTCTTGTTCTCTGGAAACCCTGATGTGGTGATGCAAAGCTCTAGCTAGCTTGCCGAAGGAAGAAATATGATATGAGGAGAACAGATCAGTTAATAGGCAGTTAGACATGAGTGACTTTAGACCATCTTTTAGACCTTTCAGTTCCAATTCGCTATTGTAACTGCATGAAAGACCCTAGAAAAGATTACCAGAACCATCCAGCTGATTGTAGCCAAAATTGCTAATCTACAGGATTGTGAGCAAATAAAATAAGTCTTAATTTGGTCACTAAAATTTTATGTGATTTTCACAATAAATAGCTGAAAGGACAAGGTTTGTAGTATTGTGTCCCTTCAAGGTCCTAAAGGGCATGACTGTGGCAGGATTTCAGTAAAAGATTGTTGTGAATCACTGTCTTTGTTTCACTTCAAGCTTCTCAATTCTCATGCTTCTCCTGGGCTCTCACAACAATCCAAAGTTTGACATTGACATATTCTTCCAGAATAACATCTCTTGCTTTTTTTGCTCCACTGGGTCAGCATTTATTTATTTGACCCAGTAGTAGTCTCATGACAATTTATTCCTTTCATCAACTCCATGTTGCATCCCTTCTATTTACCCTTGTTTACTAATTCTTTTGAGTCAATCCATTGAATACCTTAGTTATGTTTCTAGCCCTCTCAAACCTCTGTTATCAATGCCCAATACACAAATCACATGGGTTCATAGTTACTACAGTCCTTAGAGATTATCTGGAACAACCTTTTTCAGATAAGCTAAATTAAGAAGTCAAAGCTAAGATAAGAAATTATTGTTGGTAATGGCTTATTCAGTCATATGATAGCAGTGTCAAGACTAGAATTCACATCTCACACAAATTATTGCTTAGTGGATTATCTGTTTCTATGTATGAAACAAATTGCATTGGAAGTTCGGTGAGCATAATAATTGTTACTACTGCCTTTTTGCACGTCCAATATTGCAGCTCAAATACTAATTATTAGCTAGTAGATGCATCAATAGTTAATAAATATAATTTTAATTAAGTTATACTTCAATTATGCAGTTACATCCATTTATTTGATTAAATATGACAAAGGATATAACATGTTGTTTTATAAAATTAAATTTGGCCCTTTGAAAGTAAATTGGCACAAACTAGGTGTTCAGTAATGTCAGTTTTCTTGTTTCTTGTACTAATTTCCTTCTTTGCACAAAATATTTTTGTGATTATCCCTCAAAGAATGCTAGCAAAAAGCATTCTTATTCTAGGAGATAGTTAGCTATCAAGTGACTTTTAAGATGTTACTATTATCTTAAGGTAAATGCCCATGTGTATCTGCACATATACAAGAAAGCACATATACACATACATAAAAATGTCTTTAAGTATGCTATGAAACAGTCGATATACATAAGTATAACTGCATTATTGTAAAAGGTGTCCCTCTAGGACTAGAATTTTGTTTTCAAAGGCTTAGGCTCAGATATGAAATAAACCATTCTCCCTTTATTAGCAGAAATTATTTAAAGCAAAACAAGAAGACAAATGGGTGGCTTAATTTTCCTAGGGGCATTTTCATACAATTATAATATAGGGAAGTAGACTTCTAAAAATTATTACACTTATTATGTGTGTGTATACATTACATAATGTGTGTGTACACGTACACATGTGCATGCACATGTCACTGCACATGTGGAAGTCAGAGGACAAGTTGCTGGAGTTGATACTCTCCTTTCACCATGTGTGTGTTATGAATTGAAATCAGACTTAGAAGTAAGTGCTTTTACTTTCTGAGCCATCTTGCTGGTCTGGAAGTGGATGTTTAAAGTCATATCAATTTATGGATTTTAATCTGGTAGAGAAATAGGAAGTTCTGTTTGGTAGAAGTAATGTCAAAGGCTTTAGATGAACTTTTCTTAGGTTGTAACCAGTTTATAAATATTTTAGCAGTCTTATTCTAGTATTCTTATTTTCAGTGCCTATACATACCAAGTCTCAAATATTCTTTGAATTTTCTTTGTATCCTGCCAGTTCTCTTACTAAGCTAAACGGGTATTTGATATGTGTCTATTGTGTATTTGCATGTGAATTGAGTTTTTAACCTTGAAAGTTATATTTTTATATTCAGATACATTGCTTATAGGTCATTCTCTATCTTGCATATAGTACCTTGGAGTGGGGATGTTTATTTGAGGCAAGGCTCCCTGTCTGTATAGTTCAGGATTTCACAGTCTATAACATTGTCAATCTGAATTGCTAATTTTGATTTTATACTAGTTCCTTGAGATACCTTTTTGATTATGCTTGTTCCTAAAGAGGAATTTACACAGAGAGGATTGAACACCCTTGTAGCAAATACTCAAGAACACTACAGAAAGACTTTCTGGGACTATTTTCAAAAAAAAAAAAAAAAAAAAAGTGCTGGGCAGTAGTGGCGCACGCTTTTAATCCCAGCATGTGGGAGGCAGAGGCAGGCAGATTTCTGAGTTCGAGGCCAGCCTGGTC
>JADRCD010026738.1:0-17825 GCA_019843815.1 Montemys delectorum
CTCTCTCTCTCTCTCTCTCTCTCTCTCTCTCTCTCTGTATGTGTGTGTGTTATTTTTTGCTTCTATTGACCCCAAAGTTCTTTTTACACTACAGTCACTGTAAATTGTCTAGCTTCCTCTGTAATATGCATGAAAATACGGTACTGGCAAACCAATATTGAAAGTGTGTTCTCTGGCCATGGTGGTTCACAAAAGCAGATATGTTTCTGAAGAATTCCTTACTACAAAGCATAATAACTGGCTGACAGTTAAAGTGACCTAACATCAAATTCAACATGAAAACATTCCCATTATCAATGACTGAACATCCAGACTGCATGCTTTGAAAAAGAACAGTATTTTGAACCAAGTACCATGACAGCAACTCTAGGAAATCTAGGAGAAACTGCCACAGAAGCAGGCTGTATGCTTCTTCCTATGAGATAGATTTTTAAAAAAATAGTTCAGATTTGATTGCAAGTAAACATTCGTCTTTGGTGATATCAGGGTTAGTATTTTTAATAAAAAACTCAAGATATAAAGAATAAAAATTAAAAAACATTAAATAAGAAAAAATACAGGTAAGTATTTTTAGATTTTGAAGTAGAATGCATTCTCATTACTTCTCAAGTTTCCCTATCCTGTTAATTTTGTTTTGTACTATAATTGCTTCCAATTCATTTAATAATAAAATCAATGTCTCTTTATACCAAGATCTTCTAGACTATTCAAGTTCACAATGTTACTTCTAACCTCCTAGTTCATAACAATGAAAGTAGATGATCAATAATTAGGTAGCATTTTCCAGGGTAGATTCTCACTTCTTGATATCTATAAAAATAATTTTCAATATAATTAAGGAAATAGAAATATATATCATTTGAGTACTGGAAAAGTGAACAACAGCTTTAATTCCATCTTTAAAATTGAACATAAAAAGTGATAGGTCTAGGATTATAATTTAAAATATATAGGTCAAGAAGTCACCCTCACTCACTAGAATGGTTTCTGACTCAGCACTTCACTTGTTTTATTCTTTATATTGTTTAAAATCATATCTTAAATATGTAAGGAAGTACTTGTTATACTCAGCACAACTGGGACAATACTGACCCACCTCTCCCTTTATCTCTAAAGGGAGATTATTCTTGGCCTCATTTGCTCACCACTAAGTATGGGAATTAACAGATGAACAGATACAGTGCTTTTAATTAAAACTTATGTGCATTTTGGAGGGTGAGAGGCAAAGGTGAGGGATATACTGTGAGTAAAATTAATAGAATAGGTGATCATTGAAAATAAAATTTACCTTAGTTAATAACATTTGCTTGAATTCACAGATATCAACAAAATGGCATCTTCAGATATAATAATGTCATTTTGGGAGATAAATTGGTAGTTTTAACAATCAACTGCTATCAGTAACTACAGAATTTAATTTACAAACATCTCAAGTTGTTTTTTTGGCAGTGTCAGATGACTGAGTTTAATAGACCACCATTTAAAGTATTTTCTCCCTTTTTTTGTATACAGAAAGGTATCAAATGGTATGTCCTAAGTGGATACCACAAATTCTGTTCCTCATTCTAGAATCAACTTTTTGTCTTATCATATTCTTGTTGTGTCTTTTGTCAGGTTTATGCAAGAAGAATAACTTGCATTTGTATTCTCACAAAAAAGTAGAGTAAATTTATATCCTTGTTTTACATTTTTTTATTGTTTGATATTTTCATACATTTATATGATGTTTTGAGTAACTCTAATCCTCGTTTTCTCTCCTCTGACTCTTCCTGTATTTCCCAACTTTTTTCTTCTAACTTCCTGTGGCCTGAGAAACAAAACAACAAGCAAACAAATAAAAAAACAATAAGGCTTCATCTACTTAATGATACCTGTATATGCACAAGTAGAGGACCATCTACAGGGAAAAAGCTGCCTGCAAAGTTGGGAGGGATATCTATATCCCTGAACAAAACAGAATTCCCTTACCAGTCACCAGATATTAATTGCAAATACTTCTCAACATTTTGGAGGGGAGGGGAGTTTGTGAACTCCACCTTTCACAATAAGAGTTTGGTTGTCTTGACTTATGGTAGTCTTGTGAGTTCATGCAAATAATAGCTCTGTCATGTCCAGCAAATACCTTTTCCCTGCATACTTTCTTGTGTAGTACTTCTGATTCTTAAAGTCTTACTGTTCCTTCTTCCACTATGATCCATAAGTATTTGTGGGTCAGAGAATGATATAAAAAGTCCTTTTTAGAGCTGAGCAACCCATAGTCTTTTTTATTCTCTGCATGTTGAGTTTTGCATTTCTATATTCATCACCATCTCCTGCAAAAGAATCTCCTCTTAGGAGGGTTGAGATATGCAGTAATCTATGCAGATAAAAGATAGCTTATCAGGTTACTTATTTCTATATTTTTAGTATAATAAGCTAATGAACATAATCATATAATAAAAATTATAGCAGGTTTTCCTCCAGGATTTATATCCTAGCCAGAAATGGGTTTGGGACTCAGTTAACAGAAATCTTATTCTATCTCATAAAGTTGGTTTTAAAGCTGATCTGAAAGATATTGATTACTCCCATAGTATTTGAGCCACTCTAGTGGGCATATCTTAACAAGATATTCCTTCACATGCCTTGGGGAATACACTGAATTTTCCCCTAAAAAGTGTACATAGAACCTTCCAGTGCAATTAGTATTGCCCTTGGTTGACCCTATCCTAGATGTAGAAGGTAAATTTCTATTACTGAAGACAACACACACTTCAGAAACAGGGCCCCAAATACACTGAACTGAAACTAAGAAACTAACCTCAATGTTCCGTCCCTGAGGACTAACATTTGTGGCACCAGAAGACAACATTAAAACTTACAAAGGAGCAAGGCAAACAATAATTCTACCCAGCCATAATACATATGAAACACATTAATGACCAACATTACACAATAAACATACAGGTACAGTGGTGGGCCCCCATAACTTAGTGGTAATAAATGGATCTCTAATTGGACTTAAGATAAACTTAACAAGAGGGATGTCATACCTGGTACTGGAAAGTTAACTGGTTAGTGCTAGTGAAGTCATGGTGATTGGATAAGAATATACAACCTCTAATTTAATAAGCCAGTATAATCCCTAACAACAAGCCATAAACATTTGTCATAATCACAGATACATGTAGTCTTTATTTTCATCAAAGAAATTGGTTTTTGTACATACTAAGACCACTATAGAAAACTCCAGCAGATCAACATTCAGAGTTGTAGAACCCAGTCCCAATGAAGACATCTACAAAATATTCCTACACCTAGGGTTCAGGAAACATTTCAGAAGAGGGGGCAGAAAGGTTGTTAGAGTTATAGGATCAGAGAGCTTTCTGTGAAATTGTGTTTCCTAGTAAAAAGAGAAGCAATACCCATGAAGTCTCATTCATTTGACTGCCCAAATGTGAACTAATAAGGATGATACCAATGTGCATGCAAAACTCTATGGGGGAAATCCCACATGTCTTCAATGCTACACAAAAAACTATAGGCAACAATAAAGCTGGGAGCAAAAGAGGCATGCATTCCCAAGGAAGATCACATAAATTGATTGTCCACATCTAAATGGTCAAGTCCTGAAAACATACAAGTATAATTAATATATACATAGTATGAAAAACAACTTGTTTTACTTTTTATTGTATATATCAAAAAAACTCAAACTCATTTCTAGCCCTTCTATAGTTCTTCAATGTTTGTGTGTGGTATGAAGGGAACTACAATACATATCCCCATGTATGCCTCTTTGATATAACATTTTTTGAGATTAAGGAAGGAAGCAATAACAGAATTAGAAAAACTTGGACCTCTCTCAAGTTGTCTAACTCTAGGACCTAAATTACAAAGGAGCCTCTAGCCCCCATAATTAAAGAAGGATGGAGGTTAATCATTAAAGTGATCTCTTACCCACACAGACATGGCACTAGAGAAACTGAAACACCTTATGTCTTTAAATAATTTTCATAAATTCATTCTCCATAATTCTCCACCAATGGAAGCTAAATACAAAACCCATTGTCTCTTTTGTCACATATATAAAATCCTATTGTTTTTGTTGTTATTGTTATTGTTATTGTTGCAGATGTTTTGTAACCAGACTGTTTGGAGCTATCGTCTGATGGGGCGTCTCCTTTAGGATGTACATTATATACAGTAATAAACTTGCTTGGTTTTTTCTTGAGAAAAAAAGAATGTCAAGCCTGTTTTGTTTAGATGGTATTATCTTATAGAGTCTAGTCTGGTCTTGAATTTGGTATGTAGACTAGAATGGACTTGAACTCTTTCTGTTCTTCCTACCTCAGCTACCCAAGTACTGGCATTGCAGGCATGCACTCTGATTCCTGGGTATATTACCTTTAATTATTTTTATCAATGTCATGAAGTCTTTTCAGTATTTCAGCTCCTTAGAAAAATCTATTTATAATGAATTATTTGAATGTTGTTGTAAATTACATTCTTTTATTAATTTCTATTTTACATGTTTGATTGCTAGCATGTAGTAATATAACAGACTTTTGTATGGCAATTTTAATGAGCTTTAATGAAGTCTAATTGCACATAATTTGATTCTGAGTATATGTATATATCCACTAACC
Organism: Montemys delectorum; assembly: GCA_019843815.1. NCBI lineage: Eukaryota > Metazoa > Chordata > Mammalia > Rodentia > Muridae > Montemys > Montemys delectorum. Next base: position 4,629 of record JADRCD010026738.1, read on the forward strand.
CATGGTGACAATCAGGATAATTAGCATGCTTGTCACTTCTAATAGGTTCTTTGGGTCCTTTTTGTTATCTTGTTTTGTGTTTATGCTAATAATAGTTATGCTTTACATCTTAACCATTATTCAAATATACAGCATAGTATTTACATTTTTGGCATTATGTATTACAGTAAATCTGTAGACCTTAATCTCCTTTTTGTAGAACCTATTCTTCACAAACTACTAATATTTTATACCCACTGAAAAATAATTTTCTACTTCCTGTTCTCCTCAGTCAATAAACCTTTTATCCTCTCTGCTTCAATTATCATGATTATTTTAGATATTCAACATAAGTAGTATAATAATGTATTTTATGCTTTAAGTATGAAATGTCTTCATATCTCGAATGCTCTGTTCTCAACTGTTAGAACTATTTTAGAAAATTCTGGAAATTTTATACTGAAAATTAGCTAAGTAAAGTCACTGGTGAGAGTACTCAAAGTTACATATTCACATCTGCAGATCTAGAGCTAAGAACTACATATGAGAGAAAATGCAATGTTTGTCTCTCTGGGTATGGGTTCCCTAGCTCAATGTAACATTTTTTGTTTTTATCCACTGACCTGCAAATTCCATTTTTATTCATATGTAAATAGTGTTCCATTCATACATATGTATCATATTTTCATTATCTGTTTTAGTCAAAGGACATTTAAGTTGTTTCAATACCCTAGATACTGTGAATAAAACAGCAATGAACATGGCTGTAAAAGCTTCTGTTGAATAAAATGTTGAGCCTTTAAGTATAGTGGGGTTATACAGGAAGGATTTTTGTGTATTTGGTTGTTTTTTTTCTTTTATATCTCTCTATATTAATTCCTAGAGTCAATTGTACCAACACATAGTTTCACCAACAGTGAAAGAGGAAATTCTCTTTTCCTAAATTCACCAAAAGTTATTGTTAGATTTTTGTTGATATTTTTGATTTTAGATATTTTGACTGGGCTGAAAGAAATCTAAACAATTTTTGATTTCCATTTCTCTGGCTATGAGTGATAATGAACAATTTTTGTGATATTTAGGAGAATTTTTTGAGGGCTCTTGTTCAGATCCATAACATGTATATTTTACCCGAGCTGTTAATTTTCTTCTGGATACTTTGTTGTAAATGTTGTTGTTGTAGTAGTTGTTATTGTTATTTTGAGTTCTTCATAAATTCAGGACATTAAATTTCTGTCATATATACAACTGGCAAAGATGGGAGAATTTGATTACAAGTCTTGTTTAGAAACTTCAGAACAAGGACAGATAGTTTAAAACTGGTGGACAGATAAGACAGAACAACTGAATGAAAATCAAGGTTACTAGTTAAGAGAAGAAAGGACAAAATATAAGCAAGATCAAAGACCAGGAAACAGATTAAACCCTTCTTATGGGACTGAAACACTAACATTTGATGACTGATGCAGGTTTACATTTATGGATATAAGGACAGAGTATAATGAACCTTTGTTGTCATTTGATACATTTTTGATGCATATAAAATATCAACATAATTTATGAAAAGAAGATACAGAAACTGAAGGCATTTAAGATTCACAAAATCTCCTTAATGTTTATTATGAGTATTTTCATGTATATTATTGGAGACCCATGTTGGTGGGATTTTATACTATATGGCAAAACTAAGATGATTTGGAAGAAATCAGTGTGAAATATCAATAAAACAAGTTCTTTCAGATGATATAGGTTAACTGAAATTTTAGGAGGAGAAGAATCTTAAAGTTGGACCACTTTTCAATTTGAGGTACTATCTCTTATAGAAAGATATATATATACATATATATGAGTGGTTATTGCCAGTTGATGGTTTCTCAGCAAAGTTAAGTCACTTTTTTTTCTTTTCTCTTTTGTTTTCAATTTTTTATTAGATATTTTCTTTATTTAAATTTCAAATTATATCTCCTTCCTGGCCCTGACATTTCCCTACACTAGGGCATAGAAATGTCACAGGACCAAGGGCTTCTCCTCCCATTCATGACGAACTAGGCCATCTTCTGCCACATGTGCAGCTGGAGCCATGAGTCCCAGCCTGTATACTCTTTGGTTGGTGGTGTAGTCCCTAGGAACTCTGAGGGTACTAGTTAGTTCATATTGTTGTTCCTCCTAAGGGGCTGTAAACCCTTCAGCTCCTTGGGTCCTTTCTCTAGCTCTTTCATTGGGGACCCTGTACTCAGTCCAATGGATGGCTGTGAGCCTCTACTTTTGTATTAGTCGGGTATTGTCAGAGCCTCTCAGGAGACAGCTATATCAGGCTCCTGTCAGCCAGCACTTGTTGGCATCCATAATAGTGTCTAGGTTTGGTGATTGAATATGGGAAGGATTCCCAGGTGGCAGTCTCTGGATTTCCCTTCCTTCAGTCTTTGCTCCATAGTCTGTCTCTACAACTCCTTCCATGGGTATTTTGTTCCCACTTCTAAGAAGGATTAAATTATCCACACTTTGGTGTTCCTTCTTCTTGAGTTTCTTGTGGTTTGTGGATTGTATTTTGGGTATTCTGAGCTTCTGGGCTAATATCCACTTATCAGAGAAAACCATGTGTGTTCTTTTGTGATTGCAAAAGGATGATAGTCTCAAGATCCATCCATTTCCCTAAGAATTTCATAAATTCATTGTTTTTAATAGCTGAGTAGTACTCTAGTACCACATTTTCTGTATCCATTCCTCTGTTGAGGGACATCTGGGTTTTTTCCAGTTTCTGGCTATTATAAACAAGGCTGCTATGAACATGGTGGAGCATGTGTCCTTATTACATGTTGGAGAATCTTCTGGGTATATGCCTAGGAGTGATATAGCTGGGTTGTCTGGTAGTACTATGTCAATTTCCTGAAGGACTGCCAAACTCATTTCTAGAGTGGTTGTACCAGTTTGCAATCCCACTAGCAATAATATATATTAGATATTAGCCCTCTATCAGATATAGGATTGGTAAAGATCTTTTCCCAATCCGTTGTTTGCCGTTTTGTCCTATTGACAGTGTCCTTTGCCTTACAGAAGCTTTGTAATTTTATGAGGTCCCATTTGACAATTCTTGATTTTAGAGCATAAGCTACTGGTGTGAATTTGCAAATTACTCTTTCCAAGTCTGTGAAGAATTGTTTGAATTTTGATGGGGATTGCATTGAATCTCTGGATTGCTTTCGGCAAGATGTCACTTTTTTTTCTTTCTTTTTTTTCTTTCTTTTTCTTTTAGATTAACATTCAGTGCTTTATTATAGATAAATACTCTCAGAGAAGATGTAAACCAACCCCAAAGCCAACAGACAGTGCATGCATATGCAAGTGATTTATAAGGTCCCTGATTTGAACTCTAAGTGGGTAGTATGTAGGCAGGGCTTGGGCTAATCAATAAGGCAGATGAGGGTCCCTGTCATGGGTGGTTCATTGCTCCTGGGTGCCCCGGAGATGTAGTTTGACCTTATGGCCACTTGGTACTAATCAATCCGCTGCTGCACAATCTCCCTGGATGTGTCTATCTTGTCAAAATTGTTCTCCTTTCGGAACTGCTCCATGAATGCCTGTATTTTCCCAAGTGTGTCAAATTGGCAACAAGTCCATTCAAAAAGTGAGGAAATATTGTGGCCATGATGAGCCCACTGATCCAGTGGTCTGAGAGCAGATAGGGAGATTTTTTTGACAGGGCCAGCTGGATACTAGCTGGGTCCCAGGGGAGTTGGCCCATTTCCTTTTCTGGATCCTCTGTAGGCTCTTGTGGACCTCGGTGGGGTCTACCTCTCCATGGATTAAGTTGAAGATGGTGATGTAGCAGTGGTTGGTCTGACAATCCTACCCTGTGGACAACATCACATTCTTAGACAGTAGCAGTCACCTTACGACATATTGTCTTCCTCACACTGGCCACTGAGTGGTCCCTGGTGAAGTGTGTATAGCCAGTCACAAGGAAGTGGAGCAAAGGGGTGGTAATGAGTGAAGCAATGATACCAATAACATCATTGCTCATGTATCCAGAGTAGCACAGAGTGGTGGTGCTCACTGACATAATGGTGGACACTAGCTAGTTGATTTGGGAGAAGGATGGGTTCTGGATATGCAGGCAGTCTGTGATGATCAGGTTCAGGGACATGTTGTATTCAATGGTTAAAAACAAAACAAAACAAAGTAAAAAATAAAACCCCAAAAACATGAAGTTGGGAGAGAGACATGATGTGGAGGAACCAGCATATAGAGTTAAAAGGAAGGCAAGGGAGAGTGGATGTGATGATACATTACATCCATGTATGAGACTTTCAAAGCCTAGGTTAAAGAATAAGTTATTCTCGTGATTTCTAACTTCTCAGCCTCTCTAATATATTAGTTTGTTTATGGAGTAGAAGGAGATTGGTCTGATTTTCTAAGGTATATTCAGCATTAATAGAAGATGCATTATAATTTGAGGTCAGTTTTTACATTATGAACCATTTTTTGTATCATTTAGTATGCAAAATCTAGTATGATATGATCACTAGATGTAGATTGTGCTGCTAAGTATGTTGGTTGATTTTTCAGGGATATTTGTATATATTTTGCTACAATATAGAACATGCTGGTGTGATCATGGAAGAATTAGCTACTAAAATAGTTCTTGTATATGTACAGAAAATATACTTTAAAAATACAAGAATATAAGCAGGACCACTAGAAATATAATAATAGAAAAAATAAGTATTTTAAATAAAATTTAATATTACATTATTCTACACTTATTAATCACTATCTGACAACTTTGGTCAAATGAAATCTGTCTATCCTATGTAGAATTAAGCAAGACATTAGCATTTGTATTTAGAAACATGATTTTATGTTATAATATCAACCATTTATTAAAAAATGGTGGGGAGGTGCTACCAAGATTATGTACAGGAATGTCAAATGATGGTATTTCTTTGAAAATATTAAGTAAAACTCAAGTTCTCACTTTAAACTAATTTAATCAAGATGAGGAATGTTATAACTGAGGGGGTATTTATTTTGAAATATCTACACTAAATAAACAGGAGATCATCTTCCTTTTCAAAGAATACTAAGCTCATGGAAAGAAAATGGAGATGATTACTGAATTATTTATGCATTTAGAAGATAATCCAAGTGATTATGTGTTTTTAGTAATCTGAGAATGACAAAGTGCTATATATATTTTGTTCACCTAATGCAATTGTCATCTCCGAAGCTTATTGCTGGAAAAGCTCACAACTTTTCATTTTTTTCTGAACTATGCCTGGCTGGTTCAACTCAGTGATTCTGGCTAAAGCTCCTCTCCAAGCTGACTGATTCAATTTGGTTTCTCTCAGCTTCTCACTGAATTGTTCGTTCTACTTGGCCTCAAACTAACTCTGGCAATTTGTTTTAATCTTCTGGCTCCTTATTCTCTGGCTTATCTGCCTCTGCTGACCTGTATTGAACTACATAAACTCCAATCCACTGCACTGGCTCCCAACTGACTGACTGGAACTTGTCTTTCCTGTGCTGTTCTTATGAGAGTTGGGCATATCCTATTTTTTCAAATATTTCTCTAATTTTTTACTTTGTTCCTCATTAGATCTCATTGTTTGGGATTAAAGGTGTGTAATAAAGCAATATCTGTATTCCAACCAGATTACATAGACTGAAAACTTTGGATATGATCTCTTGCCAAAGGAGCCACATTGCTGGTTTAAAATTCCTCTGCATTTCTACAGGTAAACATCTAGTTGGACTAGCAGCATAACTTATAGCTGACACTATAAGAGGCATCCCATGCTCTATAGTGCCTGGATGACCAGACTAGATAGTCTAGGGACCTATGGTAGAATCAAAGACATCTGGAAAAAATATCAATGAATGATTCCTAAGAATATATGCTACACTCATAGATTGGTTCCTTGCCCAGTCATCATCAGAGGGACTTCCTCAGATAGCAGAAGGAAGTGTTGCAGAGACCCATAGTCAGACATTATAGAGAATGAGTCTACATTGGAGATCTCAATTTGATCCCTCCCCTTAAAAATCAGATAAATCTGAAGAAGCAGGGGAGTAAAGACTGTAGGAGTCAGAGGTGATGGAGGACATCTGGAGTACATGGCCCACTGAATCAACAATGCAGGGCTCACATGGACACTAGAGATATGTCAAGTTGTTGACTATAAGTTTATCACCATGGATTGTATTAGATTGAGTATGTTCCATACAGTCCTAAACTTTCCATGAATTTTATGATAAAGTGTTATTGAACTTTGCTAAAGGATTTTCCTGCATCTAATGACATGATCATGATAATGTAATTTTATTCTTTTAATCTATTGCTAAGATATGTTAAATACTTCCTGTAACTCTGGAATGAAGCTAACTTGATTGTCACAAATGATATTTTGATATGATTTTAAATGTCTCCCTTCCTGAACCCCCTCTCCATGAGTTCTTTACCACCATCCCCTCCCCTTTGCTTCTGAGAGGGTACTCCTCCACTTATCTACCCACTCCCACCTTATCCCACAAACACCCCTCTACTCTGTGGCATCAAGTTTCTAGAGGATTGAGAATATCCTTTCCCACCAATGCCAGCTTCTTTGGTTGGCAGCTTAACTCATGGGAGTTCTGAGGGTTCCCGTTCTTTCTATGAGATTGCAATTCCCTTCAGTTCCTTTAGTCCTTTCCCTAATTCTTTCATAGGGATACCTAACCTCAGTCTAATGGTTGGCTGTAAGCATCTGCATCTTTCTCAGTCAGCTGCTAGTAGAGCCCCTGGAAGGACAGCCATACTAATCTCCTGTCTATAAGCACAACATGGCATCAGTAATAGTGTTCGGGGTGGGGGTTGGTTCCTGTACATGGTTGGTATCCCAAGTTGAGCTAGTCTCTGGGTGCCCTTTCCTTCAGTCTCTGCTTCATTTTTGTACATGCATTTTCTTTAGACAGGAACAATTCTGGGTCAAGAATTTTGAAGATGGGTGGGTGGCTCCAAGTCTCAAATGGGGGCCATGTCTATCTACTGTAATTGGTTTCTTTAGTTTCTATCTTCTCACTGTACAGCATTTTGGCTAACGTCCTCCCCATTGTGTCCTGGGAGCCTCTCACATCCCTAGTATCTGGTACTTTCTAGAGGTTCTTCCCCCCACCCGCAACCCACACTGCTACATATTTCTATTCATTTCCCTGATCCTCTGGGCTTCTCTCCTGTCTCTCTTTCATACTTGATCCTACCTCCCTTTTCCTCCCTTCCCTCTCCTACCTAGATCTCTCTCTCTCACTGACTCCTGTGATTATTTTGCCCCCCTCTTCTAAGTGAGATTGAAACATCCACACTTGGGCCTTTCTTCTTGTTAAGTTTTATATGGTTTGTGAATTGTATCATGAATACTCTGTATTTTTTGGCTATTATCTTCTTATCAGTGAGTACATACCATGTATCTCCTTTTGGCTCTGGGTTACATCATTTAGGATGATATTTTCTAGTTCCATCCATTTGCCTGCAGATTTCAAGTCATTGTTTTTAATAGCTGAGCATACCACATTTTTACTGAATATTTTATTTATTTACATTTCAAATATTATCCCATTTCCTGGTTCCCATTCAGAAAATCTTATATCATCCCTCCCTCTCCCTGCTTCTATGAGGGTGCTCCCCCTCCCACCCACCTACTCCAACCTCTCCGCCCTGGTATCCTCCTACACTGAGGCATTGAGCTTTCCCAGGGCCAAGGGCCTCTCTTTCCATTGATTCCCGACAAGACCATTCTCTGCTACATATGTGGCTAGAGCCATTGAGTTTTATATTTTAGCCATTCTGATTGGTGTAACATGGAATCTCAAATTCATTTTGATTTGCATTTCCCCAGGAAACTGGACATAGTACTACCAGAGGATCCAGCTATACCACTCCTGGGCATATACCCAGAAGATGCTCCAACATGTAATAAGAACACATGCTCCACTATGTTCATAGCAGACTTATTTATAATAGCCAGAAACTGGAAACAACCCAGATGTCCCTCAACAGAAGAATGGACACAGAAATTGTGGTACATCTACATAATGGAGTACTATTCAGCTATTAAAAACAATGAATTTATAAAATTCTTGGGGAAATGGATGGATCTGGAGAATATCATACTGAGTGAGGTAACCCAATCACAAAGGAACACACATGGTATGCATTCTCTGATAAGTGGATATTAGCCCAGAAGATTGGAATACACAAAGTACAATCCACAAACCACAAGAAACTGAAGAAAAAGAAAAAACAAAGAGTAGATACTTCGTTCCTTCTTAAAAGGGGGAACAAAATACCCAAGGAAGGAGTTGTAGAGGCTAACTATGGAGACTGAAGGAAGGACAATCCAGAGACTGCTCCACCTGCGAATCCTTCCCATATTCATTCATCAAATCTAGACACTATTGTGGATGCCAGCAAGTGCTGGATGACTGGAGCCTGATATAGCTGTCTCCTGAGAGGCTCTGATAGTACCTGACTAATACATAAATAGAGGCTCACAGCTATCCATTTGACTGAGTACAGGGTCCCCAATGAAGGAGCTAGAGAAAGGACCCAAGGAGATGAAGGGTTTGCATCACCTTAGGACGAACAACAATATGGACTACCTAATACCCTCAGAGCTCCCAGGGACTAAACCACCAACCAAGGAGTACACATGGTGGGACTAATGGCTCCAGCAGCATATGTATAATAGATGATGACCAAGTCAGTCATCAATGGGAGGAGAGGCCTTTGGCCCTGTGAAGGTTCTATGCCCCAGTGCAGGGGAATGCCAGGGCTAGTAAGCAGGAGAGAGTGGGGTGGTGAGCAGGGGGAGTGGGGTGGGAACAGGGTTTGTTTTTGTTTTTGTTTATTTTATTTTATTTTGTTTATTTGGAGGGGAACCTGGGAAAGGAGATATTGTATGAAATGTAAATAAAGAAAACATCTAATAAAAAAAGTGTTATCTTTTCGTAGATGTGGAAAAATGAACCTAAGTGGGATTAGTAACTTGCATGTTATTGCATAGCTATAAATTCTCAAGAAATAGTATCAAAACAGTTTAACTTTTAAAAAGATACTCAATGTATGTTGGTAAGATAACCTTTCTTTTCCCAATTTTTTTGTCCTGTGAGCTTGTGAGGTAATTTCTACTTTTTCTTTTAAATATGAGAAAATGTAATTTTTCAAAAACAATAAGTGTTTCATAAAGTAAGAAATTATACAACCCTTAAGTTTCTCTAAGACAGAACATTATTTTTACTATTCTAATTTGGAATTTTTTAATTTAGTTACAATTTATACAATCTGTTGATGGCTTTAGACAAGTGCTCAAATGTATCCTACATATTTACACTTAATGAATATGGTGTTTTTCATATTTGGTTTCATATTTATTATATGTTTCAAATTGCAGTAGATTTACTTATAGTAGTTATAGCAATTAATTTTTAAACAGAGAACATTAATTAGAAAAATCCAAGGGATGGTATATGAGTGGACTTGAGGGAGAAAGGAATAGTGTAATTTTATTATTGTCTCAAAAAAGAAATGATTGAGTATAATTCTTTAAAATGTTTAACTACTTTTTAGTGCTTTGATCAAGTGTTCAGGGGAATCAGTTCAAGAAGACATTCTTAAAGTGGTATATATTGTGCAACTCTCTCCTTTTAGGGTGTTCCATTAGGAGAATAACCTCAAATTTTACCTGTCATCAAGAGTTACAATGCTCTGATGAATTTATTTCTGTCTCAGTGGCTACTCAACTGTAAACTATTTTAATATAGAGTCTATGGCACCTAGATCTTCTCTGTCATGTGGAACATGAAGTGGTACTTAATCCATATTGTATATATTATTGGAGAGAAGATAGTGAGCTCTTATAATGGGGTTTTGCTTCTCTTTCTAAACATTTGTAATCTTGATACTGTCTGATTATCACATATCTTAAATTGTAAACATGGTGTTAAAATCAAGATAGCCCTACCTGACAAGGTTTAGAGCTGGTTAAGGCCCATGGTTCCTCTTCTATCCATGGAGCTTGTGTAGCATATTCCAGTACTATGAAACCTAGACAGTATGGATGAAGCTTTCAGCTTATTACTTGTTTCTCTATGTTCTAGAATTCAAAAGTGTAGCGGTATTCAGTTAACAGTAGCTTATTGTCAACATTCTTGAAGGTAACCATGAACAATGGCAACAAATAGTAATGTTATAGCATTTGTGACCTCAGTGGCCAACAACTTTAAAAAATAAATAGAAACTCAATATGTTTGCATTCTCATCTGCACTGCACAAGAAATCTACTTTCCCTGCATACATGACAGTATTGTCAATCTTTTTGTTGTTATTGTTATTATGAATTTTGGCCATTCTAACTAAGGTAACTTGAAATCGCAAGGTCATTTTAATTTGCTCTTCTCTAATGGGGAACACTTGGAGTTACCATAATGACTGCTGTGCAATCATAACACAAAGGTTTTGGAAATAACCCACCTTTTTTAGAATGGATTTTAGGATCAATATACAAGTGACTACTCCCACATGGCATCATTTTTAAGCTTATAACCTATGGATGGAGAGATCATATACCCTAAGAAGGTATACATTATCATTCTGCTTAATGGACATAGTTATTAAAAACAACTAATAGGTTATCATTATACCCACAGAGTAATGGATTATCAGCTATCATCGGAGAAGGTTTTGTTTGCAGAAGATGTTGATCAATGCAGAATCACAACTAGCCAAAATGTGGAGAATAAGACCATAGAACATTCAGCACTAAATGGAAGATGTATACCATACTATCTCCTAAGGTTTTAGGATCATTGTGGAAGAGGGGACAAAGGAATAAAAAATACAGAGGTGGTAGATGACCCAAACCAAACAATGTCTTCTGGAAATAGCAAGGCAGATCACGTGAGTACTCACAGTAGTTAAGACAGAATACACAAGACCTCTGAATGCTAAAGCCCATATAAGTCAGTACTGGCTGGTGTTGTGACAACTTGATATGAGTTGGGGTCATTATACAGAAAGGAGCTTCAGTTGTGGAAATGTGTCTATGAGATCCAGCTATAAGGCATTTTATCACTTATTGATCAATGAGGAAAGGCTCAGTCCATTGTGGGTAGTGCCATTCTTGGAATGATGGACCTAGGTCCTGTAAGAAACCAGGCCAAACAAACTACCAGAAGCAAGCCAGCAAACAGCACCGTTCCTTGGCCTCTCTATTAGCTCCTACATGCAGGACCCTGCCCTGTTTGAATTTCTGTCCTGACTTCCTTTAGTGATGAACAGCAAAGAAGTAGAAGCTCAATAAACCTTTGTCTTCCCAACTTGCATTTAGGGCATGATGTTTCATTGCAGCAATAGAAACCCCAACTAAGACAAAACATGGAAAATAAAATTGAGCACAGAATCCCAACCTTAGCCATCGAGCTATTGATAAAAGTTAGTTGCTAGGGAATAAGGATCAGTTTTCTCTAGAAGTTAGCTGCTAGGGAGTAAGGGTCAGTTTTCTCTAGAAGAGAAGCCCATGATAACTTAATCATGCTGCAGTATAAGACCATGTATCTAAAAATATTTGCACATCTAAATTTGGTCAGGAACAAGAAAAAGGATGCAAATGTGGTTGAGAAATGCTAGTGAAAATTGATCTAGAAAGGAATGGTGGGTGGTTGGTTGTTGTGATAAATATATGACCTGAAAGAGTTTTGTACCCCATGTTAGATCATTCAGTTCCCAGATAAACACCAAACCTTTTATATTTATTGTAAGTCTTAATCAGCACTAGAGCTAGGCAGATATGTTCTATGTTATTAGCTCTACTTCCCTGCAAATCACCTCTGGATATGACTTGCCATGTACCATCTATTATTTCAACTGGCCAGCCCCAACAGTGAGTTCCCAGGATCCCTAACCCCATGGCTTCTGTTCATCTTACCACCCTCTCCTATCTTCTCCTCTTGTGATCCTACCCTAGAAGTCAAGGAAGGGAACTGAAGCTCCACCTACCTCTCTTATGGCAAGGTATAGACTATAGGCATTTTTATTCACCAAGTTTTAAAATAAGGAGCAAGGTTACATTGCAGCATTTGGTGTATGTGAGTATTTTCTCATCCCTGAGGTCAACCAACCTTGGAGACCAGTATTTAGCAATACAGTACAGACCAAAAGACCATTTTTTAATCGTTGGTAAGTATTATCAAACATGTACCAAATACTATGAGAACTAATAAAAATAAGTAACACATGAAAAAATCAAGATGGCCATAGACAGTTATTATCTATCATTCTCTCTCTAATTTAGTCCTGAGTAACATGCTCTAGTTTCCCACTACATTGTATATATGCTGTCTTTTACTAAACTCAAACCTAAACTAAATTTCTGATATTATAAAAATCTAATCTTTTATATAAAAGAAATAGAATAGAAATATAAAGTTTTCATAGAGAAATTCCTGGATTTATATCCAAAAGAATACAGAGCAGTTGTATTGCTTCTTATAGATTCCACAGAATAAATTTTCTTAGTATAAATTAAGTTGTAGATAGGATTTTGCTTGAAGTCATATTGTGACAACCTTGCTTGTTAAAATAAATGGATTTTTTTTTATGAACTAATGCCTCAGAATACAATCTTTTGGATGTTCGGTGTGTAGGGAGACATGTATAATTTTCATTAACTTTTGTGATCCTCAAGATATTATTATGAATCAAGAGTACTGTGTCACCAATATATGATCTAGTTTTATGTCAAAGTTCAAACAAGCAGGGGAAGGAAAGAGTAAAACTTTTAAATAAAGAGTAGCAAGGAGAACAAGAAGAGATGAAGGGTCAGAGACAGATAAAATATGAAAGAGAGCCTTTAGTCTAAGTCCAAGTGTCTCTTACTCAGAGACACAATGCTAGTTTTAGTATACAACAAGTTTAAATGGTACAGTGATTACAATATGAAAAACAAAACCTTGAGAGAAATAAAAAAATATTTTTGCTTTGAGCAGGAGTCTTATGATGTAGCACAGGTACATCTCAAACCTAAGATCTTCCTACCTTCGTTTTCTTCATGCTTTGATTTCAAGCACATTCAACTATGCTTGATTGTATCTTTAAATTAAAATTAATTAGTTTCACCATTTATCCTTGAAATGTATACATTACAAATGTAAAGATACCACTATCAGGATCTTGAACTGATGGCCATA
>JADRCD010026757.1:0-10979 GCA_019843815.1 Montemys delectorum
TCTCTCTCTCTCTCTCTCTCTCTCTCTCTCCTATAAAAATGCCTTAAGATCGTATACTGCCTCCTTTCATCTAGACTTGCAGTTCTGGGGCAATGGATTCCAGCTCCAGCTGAGAAACTGGATCAATTACTCACACCCCACCCCATGGCAGGAACCATCATGGGGCACACATCTCCTCCCTGCCCCTTTTCTCCCTTTGGCTACAGGGCTGACTGAGATGCCCCAGGGGCCCTCAATTCATTCTCAGCTCTTCCACAGTGTCCAGTGATGGCCTGTGATGTCCAGGAGTTAGAACCTGTTGCCCTTGGCCTCTCCTGCATGGCCGAAAGACCACTTGGGCTGTCCCCTTTCCACACCCTTGAGGACTGAGATAGTGGCTCACCACAACCTGATGCTCACCCAGGTGGTATGGAGAGCAGGCAGCCTCCTGTGTGTCCCTATGTCTGCCTGGCCAATGTAGCAGAGCTCTGATAGGACACTGATTACCCTACCCCTTTTATTTCCCCACTGCCTTGTGGCAGTGCCCAACAACTTCTTACAGGTTAAGTATAGATTTCATGAAGTTGGCAATGGAGCCTGAAATAATTGCATTTTGTCAAATCTGATAGTGATAAAGTTCGTGAGGGGAAGTGATAGATTTATACCTGGCTTCAGTGTTAACATACGAAGAAGGCACATGGCAACAACACTAAGTGTATAAACAAGTAGTCTTGCAGCATCTATCACACCTATAATAAGAATGAAAATGTATAATTAGTGAAAATGTGAGTAACAAGTTGCTGAAATCAGATAATCCACATCTATCTAAAGCAACTGTCTTCTTAATACAGTTTCAGTTTTCATCATCATCTTTTTTGTTTTGTTTTTTTTTGCTTTTTGTTTTTTGTTTTTTTTTTATTTTTGAGACAGGGTTTCTCTGTATAGCCCTGGCTGTCCTGGAACTCACTCTGTAGACCAGGCTGGCCTCGAACTCAGAAATTCACCTGCCTCTGCCTCACAGTGCTAGGATTAAAGGCATGCGCCACCACTCCCCGGCGGTTTTCATCATCTTTTAATTTCAGGAAGACAACAAATGCATTTTAGAAGAATCATTTCCATTTTTTTATTTAACATTCTGAAATTTTGTTAGTAAATTGGACTTTTATGTTGAACATGCTCAATGTAATGACTATATCTTTTCAGAAATTTATTTGCTTTAACATGATTATCTTCCTCAAGAATTGATTCAATATTATTTTCTGTTTTTACAAACTTCATCAAGCTACTGTCTACTCCAAAGTTGACAGAAATGGGGAACAGCTCCAATTTTCAGTACCTTCATAGTGGAATAATTTGACACATTTATTATTGGCAACAGAATCATTAAACACAGATTTATACTCATTCTATGGTAGAGATTAAATAATCATTCTGTAAGAGGAAATAACTTCCTTCCATGGCATTTAAGTACCCCACTGAATTTTCTGATAATTGAAAATTCATAATTAGAGACATGTTTATGGTCCTCACATTCAGTGCCATCAAGTGAAAGATTATGCTGTATTTCTTAGTAGACTGTTGTAAGTTCTATTGAAATTGTATCTCTGGAAACTGTAGAGAATATCTTTTGTATTGTATAGATGCATGACCTGTCAGTTGAAAAATAAATAAAACTATGCTTTTAGGAAAAGGTGGGAAAGAAAGTGAAACATCTAGGAGACAGAGAAAATTTTGGGATAAAGCCGGAGTCAGAAATTCATATGGAAAGATATGAGGAGATGGCACATGGTACTGGAAGACAAATAATAAGCCACATGGCAGGATATAGATTTAAGTAAATGGAATAATGTGAGTTATTATATGAAAGAAAATCTTAGCTATGTGGTGAGGGTTTTTATAAATATATTTTGTACCTGGGTCTTATTTCTGGGTGCATGGTGCTCGGAGTAACAATATTACCAAATTTCTACAGTGAATAGGTACAAACGTTGTCTGTTTCTAGTCTAAAATAAAATAAAAAAAAAACCACTTACACATGCTGATATTATAGAAAACACTAAAAGTCAAATAGTGAGAAAAAATAGAAATACTACAATACCTTTTTTATGTGTGTGAATTTAGTAGTAATCCTGGATTTATCTTGATTCTTCTATTACTAAAATGATATATCTACATTGTGAGAAATGACTTGGCATTGTGGCAAATGATAAAGGCAATGAAGGCATGCATCAGATGCCATACATAGAATTGCTGTTGATCAATGATGAGTTGCAGAAAATGAAATAGTAAAACTGAAGAGTAAAACAGAGGGAAATTTATAAAGCCTTCATAAACCATATTAACATAAATATTACCTTAAGACAAATAAACAATAAAAAGAATAAGTGATAGTATGCACAGTAGCTAACTCAGGGTCTCAGATTAACATCAGCATGAAATCCTGCCTTTAGCTAAATAGATCTAGGCAAGTTATCAGAACTCTACCACTATAGGTTTTTAGCTGGAGGGGGATATTTTCTTCAACTTGGCATTTGTTATTAGAATTAGTGATGTTGGAATAGTGACGATGAGTACTGTACTGTGAGATATACTCACTACAAGAAAGAAATCTCAATAATTACAAAGTGCATATTTAACAGCAACTTTTTATGTTTATTTAGTAAAATAAGAAATGGTATGTATAGAGATATTGTAATCAGATTTACATTTCAGGTCTACTGTTTACTACTGTGTCAATTCTGCATATTTATATAAATTTTGTTCCTCCACTTACTTCTTTGAAAAAACAATAGATATTTGTTAGGATTAAGTTAACTGAAGGTACGTGTTTTGATAACATGTTGATGCATAACTATCACCTAAGAACTGCTCTCTGTAGATACTGATGAAAGATGTCTGTTATGTCACTGCATATCCACACCTATATATTTGAAGTGCAAATATGTCTTTAAATGAAATGGAAAGAACAGAGATAGGAATAGAACATGGCAAGCTAAAACAAATCTCTAATTGCAAGTGGATTTTTTGGAAGAGGGAATGAATGATCATAGCATAAATCTAGTTCACTGGTGCAACTCCTAGGACATAAAAGTCAAGGCAAAGGGAAAATTATAGAGATATATTTTACAAATGAGTTTTTTGGATAAGTAATTGGTGAATAAATGGTGCCATTAGTCATGACATGAAAATATTGAGACTTTCTTGTCTGTGCTTTATGTTTTATCACCTACAAAATCTCTCCATTTCAATGTTGATGTTACCTACCAACACATATATATTTAGTTTCATTTGTTTTACTTCAGCTTTTCTTTTTTCCACATTCTTTCTTTTTACACTCTTTAAATAAAAGTTTTAGCTTTAAAAAATCTAGAATACACGATTTTCTCAAACATCAATCTGACATCACTGCCTCTGAAGCTTTGTTGGTCCATAAGTCAAGGGCACAAGTATCTTTTATAGAAAAAAATTACCAAGCTAGTTGGTAAATTATATGGTAAGATAATATTTTTATTGGATATTTTATTTATTTACATTTCAAATGTTATCCCCTCCCTGGTTTCCTCCCTGGAAACTTCCTATTCCCTCCCCCTCCCCCTGCTTCTATGAGTGTATTCCCTGACCCACCTACCCACTACTGCCTTCCAGTCCTGGTATTCCCCTACACTAGGGCACTGACCCTTCACAGAATCAAGGGTCTCTCCTCCAATCAACACCTGACAAGACCCTCTGCTGTATATGTGATTGGAACCATGGGTTCCTCCAGGTGTATTCTTTGTTTGATGGTTTAGATTTTAAATACCTCTTCCCTACATAGCATCATGAAACAAACTTATTATGATGATCTGTGGTAGTTTGAATAAAGATGGCCTTCACAATAGTATAGGAAGTGATAATAAGAAGGTGTGGCCATATTGGAGTAGGTATGTTTTTAATGGAAGAAGTGTATCACTAGGAGGTGGGCTTTGAGGTCTCAGAAACTCAAATCTTGTTAATATTTCACAGAAGCTTCTGATGGCTGAAGATCAAGCTGTAGAAGTCTTAGACCCTTCTTCATGTCTTCAAGCATGTCATCATGTTTCCTACCATGATGATAATGGATTAAATATCTGAAGTGTAAGCCAGCTCCAATTAAGTGTTTTCTTCTATAAGAGTTTCTGTAGTCATGGTGTTTCTTAACAGAAACAGAAATTACTAAGACAGAATCTGGTACCAGGGAATGGAGTACTGCTGTGATAGATCTGACCATGTTTTTGCTGGCTTTTGTTTGGAGGAATGTGGACTTTTGGATTTTGGGTTAGAAAAGTAGTTCAACACTTTAAATGAGGTTTAATGGGTCTCTCTTGTAGAAGTATGGAAGATAATGGTGCTGAGGGTGATTTGAATTGTGAAGGCCCAGTTTAAGAGTTTTCAGAAGAGAAGAATTTTAGCATTCAGTCTAAAAACTGAGTTTGATATTCTGCTAAGAATGTGGCTGCTTTTTGCCCTTTTCTGAAAAGTCCATCTGAAGCTAAATTGAAGAGTTTGGGATTAGTTGTCTGGGCAAAAGAAATTTCAAAGCAGCCTAGTATTAACTGGGTTATGTAGTTATTAATGTTTAGTCTTAGATTTATAAGGAAAAGGAGTAAACTGAGCAATGAAAGATACAAAAATGTACAGTTTGAGGAGAAAAAGGAAACCAAGTATTAGAATGGAGCTAAAGCCTGTATTTGGGGGGAGTAAAGAAAAGATTAAAGAAAACAGATGAAATAAGAACCTGGTGTTAAAATGGAATAAAGGGAGTGGTGACCTCAAGTCAAGACCCTAACAAGGTAAGCTTCCAAAATAAGAAAAGGAATTAAAGAACATGTTAGGTGCAGGTGTGGTGGTACACATCTTTTATTCTAGGATTCAAGAACAGGGAATGACAGATCTCTGAGTTCAAGGTCATCCTGGTCTACAGAGAAAGTTTCAAGAGAGACAATCTTTTTTTTTTATTTGTTTTTTTTATTAGATGCTTTCTTTATTTACATGTCATACAATATCTCCTTTCCCAGGTTCCCCGCAAAAAAATAAAATAAAATAAAATAAAATAAAATAACAAAAAGAAAAACAAAAACAAACCTCTGTTCCTTCCCCTCCTCCTACTCACGACCCACCCTCTCCTGCTTACTGGCCCTGGCCTTACCCTACACTGGGGCATAGAATGTTTACAGGGCCAAGGGCCTCTCCTTCCATTGATGACCAACTTGGCCATCCTCTGCTATGTATATGCTGCTGGAGCCATTAGTCCCACCATGTGTACTCTTTGGTTGGTGGTTGAGTCCCTGGGAGCTCTGAGGGTACTAGTTAGTTCATATTGTTGTTGGTCCTAAGGGACTGCAAGCCCTTTAGCTCCTTGGGAGCTAGAGAAAGGACCCAAGGAGTAAGAGAGACAATCTTAGGCAGTGAAGGAAACCACCAAAATCAGAAAGGTGGTGCAGAAAGGTGATTGCATGAGGAGATTATATTTAAGAGATTGACAGGAGTCTTTGAAATGAGTCCCAGATTTGGGCTTTTACTCACATTGGAGACTATAATAATATATGGAGACTTTTGAAGTTGGACTAAATGCATTTTGCATTATGCTATGACTATTTGCATTAGCCTTTAGGGGCCAAATAGTGTTCTATTTGGTTGTTCTTTTGTTTTGTTGATTTTTGTTGTTGTTGTTTTTGTTTGTTGTGACAGGTTTTCTCTCTATGGACCTTGATATGGCTTGGCTATTCTGGAACTCATTTGGTAGACCAGGATAAATTTGAACTCTGATATCCATCTGCCTCTCCCAAGTGCTGGAATTAAAGCTATGCACCACCTCTTCTAGACCCAGGGGATGAAGGTGTATGATATGATGGTTTGAAAATAATGGCATACATAGGTCCATAGGGAGTGATGTTATTTAGATGTATGGCCTAGCTGGAGTTGCTGTAACTTTCTTAGAGTTCTGTGTGACTAAGGTGTAGAGTTTGAGGTCTCAGAAACTTGAGCCATATTCATGTGTTACAATTACTTCTGCTGCCTGTAGACCAAGATACAAAACTCTTTTTCTTTAGCACAAAATCTGTCTATGTGCTATCATGCTACCTGCTATGATAATGGACTAAATCTCTGAAAAAATAAGCCAGCTACAGTTTACTTTATAAGAGTTTCTGTAGTTAGTTCATATTGTTGTTTGTCCTAGGGAGCTGCAAATCCTTCAGCTCCTTGGGTCCTTTTTCTAGCTCCATAGAACTGAGCACAGGATCCACATTAATATTAGTCAGGGACTGTCAGAGCCCCTCAGGGGACAGCTAGTTCAGTCACCTGTCAGCCAGCAGGCATCCATGATAGTGTCTGGGTTTGATGATTGAATGTGGAAAGGATTCCCAGGTGGAGCAGTCTCTGGATTGTCCTTCCTTCAGCCTCTATTCCATAGTTTGTATCTGCAACTCCTTCCATGGGTATTTTGTTCTAAGAAGGAATGAAGTATCCATACTTTGGCCTTCTTTCCTTCTTCTTGAGTTTCTTCTGGTTTGTGGATTTTATTTTGGGTATTCTGAGCTTCTGGGATAATATCCACTTATCAGAGAACGCATGCCATGTGTGTTCTTTTGTGGTTGGGTTACTTCACTCAGAATGATATTCTCCAGATCTATCCATTTCCCTAAGAATTTCATAATTTCATTGTTTTTAATAGCTGTGTAGTACTCCACTGTGTAAATGTACCACAATTTCTGTATCCATTTCTCTGTTGAGGGACATCTACGAGGTTTCCTGTTTCTTTCTATTATATATCAGGCTGCTATGAACATAGTGGAGCATGTGTACTTATTACATATTGGAGCATCTTCTGGGTATATGCTCAGGAGTGGTATATCTGGGCCCTCTGGAAGTACTATGTCCAATATCTGGAGGAACTGTCAAACTGATTTCCAGAGTAGTTGTACCAGCTTGCAACCCCACCAGCAATGAAGGAGTGTTCTCTTTCTCCACAACCTTGCCAGCATCTGCTGTCACCTGAGTTTTTTATCCTAGCTATTCAGATTGGTATGAAGTGGAATCTCAGGGTTGTTTTGATTTGCATTTCCCTGATGACTAAGAATGTTGAACATTTCTTTAGGTGCTTCTCAGCCATTCCTCAGTTGAGAATTCTTTGTTTTTCTCTGTACCTCATGTTTTAATAGTATTATTTCATTCTCTGGAGTCTAACTTCTTGAGTTCTTTGTATATATTGGATATTAGCCCTCTATCCAGTATAGGATTGGTAAAGATGTTTTCCCAATCTGTTGGTTGCTATTTAGTCCTACTGACAGTGTCCTTTGCCTTACAGAAGCTTTGTAATTTTGTGATGTCCCATTTGTCAATTCTGGAGCTTAGAGCATAAGCTATTGGTGTTCTGTTCAGGAAATGCTCCCCTGTGCCCATGTGCTTAAGGCTCTTCCCCACCTTCATTTCTATTAATTTTAGTGTATCTGGTTTTATGTAGAGTTCCTTGATCCACATGTACTTGAGCTTTGTACAAAAAGATAGGAATGGATTGATTTGCATTCTTCTACATGCTAACCACCAGTTGAACCAGTACTATTTGTTGAAAATACTGTCTTTTTTCCACTGGATGGTTTTAGCTCCTTTGTCAAAAATCAAGTGAATATATGTATGTGCATTCATTTATGGGTCACCAATTTATTCCATTGATCCACGTGCAATGCATGTCACTGTACCAATACCATGCAGTTTTATCACAATTGCTCTATTATACAGGTCTTTTACTTGATTAGTTAGAGTCACACCAAGGTATTTTGTATTATTTGTGACTATTGTGATGGGTATTGTTTCCCTAATTTCTTTCTTAGCCTATTTATCCTTTGTGTACAGGAAGGTTATTGATTTGCTTGTGTTAATGTTATATCCAGTTAATTTACTGAAGTTGTTTATCAAGTTTAGGGGTTCTCTGGTGGAATTTTTAGGGCCACTTAAGGATACTATCATATCATCAACAAATAGTGGTAATTTAACTTCTTCCTTTCCAATTTGTACCCTTTGATCTCCTTCTGCTGTCCAATTGCTCTGGATAGAAATTCAAGTACAATATTGAATAGGTAGGGAGAGAGTGGACAGCCTTGCTAGTCTCTGATTTTAGTGGGATTGCTTCAATCCACTGATTTCTCTCCATTTAGTTTGATGTTGGCTACTGGTTTGCTGTATATTTGCATTCTTCTTCATGCTAACCACCAGTTGAGCCAGCACCATTTGTTAAAAATGCTGTCTTTTTTCCACTGCATGGTTTTAGCTCCTTTATCAAAAATCAAGTGAACATACGTTGCTTTTACTATGTTTAGGAATCGGCCTTGAATTCTTGATCTTTTCAAGACTTTTATCAGGAAGGGGTATTTGATTTTGTCAAATGATTTCTCATCATTTAATGAGATGATCATATGTTTTATTTCTTTGAGTTTGTTGATATAGTGAATTACATTGATGTATTTCCATATATTAAACCATTCTTGCATCCCTGGGATGAAGCCTACTTAATCATGATTGATGATCATTTAGATGTGTTCTTGGATTTGGTTTGCAATTTTATTGAGTATATTTGCATCAATATTCATAAGGAAAATTAATCTGAAGTTTTCTTTCTTTGTTAGGTTTTTTTTTGTGATTTAGGTATCAGAGTAGTAGTGTCTTCATAAAACAAATTTGGTAGAGTACCTTATGTTTCTAGTTTGTGGAATAGTTTGAGGAGTATTGGTATTAGGTCTTCTTTGATGGTCTGATAATACTCTGCACTTAATCTGCCTGGTCCTGGAATTTTTTTGATTGGGAGACTATTAATGACTGTTTCTATTTCATTAGGGGATACCTGACCATTTAGATCATTTATCTGATCTTGATTTAACTTTGGTTCATAGTATATGTCTAGAAAATTGTCCATTTCATCCATGTTTTCCAGTTTTGTTGAGTAGTGGCTTTTATAGTAGGATCTCATGATTTTTGAATTTCCTCAGTTTCTGTTGTCATTTCTCCCTTTTCATTTCTGATCTTGTTATTTAGGATATTGTCTCTGTGACTTCTAGTTAGTCTGTCTAAGGGTTTATCTATTTTGTTGATTTTCTCAAAGAACCAGCTCCAGGTTTGATTGATTATTTGTATAGCTCTTTTTGTTTCCACTTAGTTGATGAGTTTGATTATTTCCTGCAGTCAACTCCACTTGGGTAAATTTGCTTCTTTTGTTCTAGAGCTTTCAGATGTGTTCTCAAATTGCAGATGTATGTTCTCTCCAGTTTATTTTTAGAGGCATTCAGAAGTATGAATTTATTTTCATTAAACTCTAAAAAGTTTTTAATTTCTTTCTTTATTTCTTCCTTGACCAAGTTATCACTGAGGAGAGTATTGTAAATCTTCCATGTGTATGTGGGGTTTCTAGTGTTTATGTTGTTATTCAGGAACAGCCTTAGTCCATGGTTGTTGCCTCCCCCTCTGTCTGAAGCAAGAAATTCCTGTGCCTGAATTCCAAAAGCAAAAGCAGCTAAACAAGCTTGGAGACAACAAAGACTAACTAACTAATTTGCATATGAATTGAGACCTGTTCCCTAGGCAACAGGACTCCAACCCCAAAGCCGAAAACTTGCAACTCAATGGAGGTCTGCTCCCGGTTCCAGGCTTCAGCATTCAACACAAGACTTCATAAAGGACTGGTTTCAGAAATACCGAGGCAATTCCCGGACTCTGCAGGTGTTAAAGGCATATCTTGGCATGATTGTTCAAATGGATGGTGCATACAGAAGCCTGTCTCTCTAGTGGTAGTCGACCCAGACAGAGGCACGTGCCAAGGGGATGTGTCTTTATTAAAGACAATATATAAGCCTGGCTTGCTGTGTCAAGCTAGTCACACACTGTCTAGACAAGAACCAGAGAGGACAATAAGGTATTCTGAAATAAAGCACCTTTTGATTCCCGTGCAAATCAGTGCTGAGAAAAATGACCTTAATCCTGCTTTTTATACAAATAAATAAATAAATAAATAAATAAATAAGGGTGATATGTTGCCTCTCCCCCCCGCCCCCATCTGAACACTGCAAGAAATTCCTCTGCCTGAATTCCAAAAGTGAAAGCAGCTGAACAAGCTTGGGACTATAGCTATCACCTGTGGTTTTCAAAACAAAGTCCACAGCTTTGCAGCTCCTCCTGAAGCTGCTGATCTGCTGTTAGATTCCTACAAGCCCTCCTGTTTGCAGACATTTGCTTACTATAAACAATGTTCTTGCCTGAGAGTTGTTTCCATTGAGAACTTGGCATTTAACTGGCTAGAGTTGTATTTATGTTATGCATATATTGTGTTCAATGTGTTGATTTCACTTTGGTGCCCCTGGAGATAAATACCCATTTCACCCCAAAGTAAATGTTGCTTTGATACATCTACTTGGTGGCCCTCCATGTTTTTTCTTGCCCGTTTATTTCCACAGGTCTAGTCCAGCCTCCAGCCCAAGGTAACCCACAGACCCTGAATAGTTCCGCTGGCTGGACTCTACACATGGTGACCTGATAAAATGCAAGAAATTATTTCAATCTTCTTGTATCTGCTGAGGCCTGATTTGTGACCAATTAATTGCATTGTCAATTTTGGGGAAGACACGATGAAGTGCTGAGAAGAAGGTATATCATTTTATTTTAGGATAAAAAGTTCTATAGATATCTGTTAAATTCATTTGTTTTATAACTTTTGTTAGTTTCACTGTGTCTTTGTTTAGTTTCTGTTTCCATGATCTGTCTATTGCAGAGAGTATGGTATTGAAGTCTTCCACTATTATTGTGTAAGGTGCAATATGTGCTTTGAGCTTCAGTAAAGTTTCTTTTGTGAATGTAGATGCCCTTGCATTTCAGAGATGCCTTGCCTTGTAGAGGTTCAGAATTGGGAGTTCATCTTGGTAGATCTTACCTTTGATGAGTATGAAGTATTCTTCCTTATCTTTTTTGGTCACTTTTATTTGAAAGTTGATTTTTTTTAT
>JADRCD010026762.1:0-11408 GCA_019843815.1 Montemys delectorum
TGTGTGTGTGTGTGTGTGTGTGTCTGTATATACACATATATATGTATATACACACACAGATATACACACACACACACACACACACACACACATGGACAAAACTGTCATACACATTTTCTTTTAAAAAAAAACTGAAAAACAAGCCAGAACAAATAAAAATCAGTTAAGGTTTGGGTTGACTCTGAGTAGTCAAAATAATGGACATAGAAAATAAGGTGGAAGCCGGGCGGTGGTGGGCGGTGGTGGCGGCGCCTTTAATCCCAGCCCTTGGGAGGCAGAGGCAGGCGGATTTCTGAGTTCGAGGCCAGCCTGGTCTACAGAGTGAGTTCCAGGACAGCCAGGGCTACACAGAGAAACCCTGTCTCAAAAAAACAACAAAAAAAAGTTAAATGTAGTACCTTATCCCAGCACTAAGAAGGCAGAAGCAGGAAGATGTGAGTTCAAGGCTGGCTTAGGCTAAACAATGAAAGCACTTCTCAAATTACTCCCTCCTTCCCCCACAAAAGGTTGGGTACATATATGGTAGTATCTCTCAAGATGATGAGAATTAACTAATTGTGAATAATGCTAAGTAAGTGTCATGCCCAGCAGCTGTTGCTGTTTTTGTTAGTTATAATAGTGGCACTGGGGCTGGAGAGATGGCTCAGCGGGTAAGAGCACTGACTGCTTCCCGAAGGTCCTGAGTTCAAATCCCAGCAACCACATGGTGGCTCACAACCATCTGTAGTGAGATCTGACACCCTCTTCTGGTGCTGTCTGAAGACAGCTACAGTGTACTTACATATAACAATAAATAAATAAATCTTTAAAAAAAAAAGAAAATAGTGGCACTGTAGTCTTACTGGTTTCTTTAAAAAATTCTCCATATTTTAGATGTCTCCTTGTCTGCACATTGAGCCTCAGGGTGAATAGGGATGGAACTCAGGGCTCTGCATACCAGGTGACTGCTCCTCCACTGAGCTGTAGTTCTCTCAAGTTGCCTAGGCTGACTTTGAAATTTTATTTATCCCAGGCAGGTATTAAACCTGGAATCTTCCTGCCTTGTCTCCCCAGTGCTAGGATCATAAATATATGCTACTACACATAATTTCATTATGTAATTGTTTTTTAAAGACGGGATCTCATGCACAGCATAGGTTATCCTTGAACCCCTGATTATTCTGCCTTCACTTCCCATGTGTTGGAATTGCAAGCATGTGCCACAATACCAAGCTTTATTATGTGATTTTTTTTTTCTTTTTTCTTTTTCTTTTTGTTCTTTTTTGTTTTGTTTTGTTTTGTTTTGAGACAGAGTTTCTCTGTGTAGCCCTGGCTGTCCTGGAACTCACTCTGTAGACCAGGCTGGCCTCGAACTCAGAAATTCACCTGTCTCTGCCTCCAAGTGCTGGGATTAAAGGCGGGCACCACCACTGCCAGGGTCTTTTCTTTTTTTGTTGTTTATTTAGTGAGATGGTCTCAATTTCTAGCCTGGAACTCACTATTTAGACCAGATTGGCCTTAAACTTGGGATGGTTCTCTCAAGTTCTGATTTGTTATGTAATTTTTAAAACAATTATTTAGTTGTATGTCTGTGAATGTATGCCACATGTGTGGGTCAGATCATCAGATCCCCTTGAGCTGGAGATTATAGGTAATTATGAAACATCTATTGTGGTGCTAGGAACTGCTCTGGTCCTCTGGAAGAGGAGGAAGCACTCTACTACTGAACCATCTCTCCAGCCCTAGGATATAATTCTGGAGAATCCTTCTCTAGGCACTGCAGAGAAGGGTTTTTTGTTAAGAGCACTTGGGTGTGGTTCCCAGCACCCATATAGAAGCTTAAAAAACAAACCATAACTTCACTTTCAGGGGATCTGCCTTCTGAGGGCCCCAGGCACATATGGTACAACCCATACATGCAGGTGAAACATTCTTACACATAAAATAATAAAATCTTAAAAAGTCAAACCAAAATCCTTTGTCTGTTCTTAGCTGGGGCTTTTTGTGGAGTTCAGCCCTGAGGACATGCTCCTAGGAGTAGATGAGACTGAAGATGACGGGGAACTGGAGGCTGAGTTACTGGCACTCACTGGAGAAACAGGGAGCACAAGCAGGAAGCCAGCACCCAAGGGGCATGGTGAGTTTTCCTTCACTGCCAGCCTGTGCAGGTTTGTGAGGGAGAGGCTTACCTGAAGGCCTGGAGGAGTCAGCCACCTGCTCCCCCCCCCCGTTCTTTAGATAATTATATTCCATCTATAGTTCAGCTATGTGCCTGTATTTGTATTTGGAGCTCCTTCCCCTTTGGGGACAAATCTTTTAGCCTAACACAGATCACTAGCCTTAGTCCTACATAGGTTGAGCCTCACATTATACAGTATGGGCTCAAAATAGCAGTGACAGTATTGTGTACACAGTAAATAGAGATGATATCAAATGAGGAAGTAAATCTCCTTTCACAGCCTGGAAGAGGGCGAAATCTTAGGTATCAGAATAAGAGATCTAAATACTACTCTTCGCAGGAACCCTTAGGGGCAGCCTGTATGTCTCAAGTCAGGGACATAACTGGGAAAGGGCTCACTACTCTAGCCCTGCTCTGGGTTTGGATATTGCCACTTACTGAGATTGTGAGTTTGGGGAAATGGATGTCACCATGTCTCGGTTTACTTAGTATAGAAAATGTGGATAATGTTGTTACTCATCTTATAGAATTGTGACCCTTGAGTAGACCCATTTACAGATGTGGAAGGCATAGTAGAGCAGTGTATAGTTACTTTACCTACACACAGAAATGCAGGAAAAGGAGCAACTTGTTACTTGGAGAATCCAGGAAGGTGGCATCTATAGCAAGGGTCTTTTGAGCTGGGTCATGAAAGGAGAGTACCTTTCTGAGTTGGAAGGGGGGATTTCTGCCTGATATAGTAACTAATATAGTGAATTAAAGATCGTCCATTTATTATCCAGCACCTTACTTGAGTCGCCATGACCATCTGTGACTCTTTCTTCAGCTCCACTGCCCATGGCCCACATTGAGAAATTGGCAGCAGACTGTATGCGAGATGTGGAAGAGGAGGAGGGAGAGGAAGAGCTGGAGGAGGATGCAGACCTTCTGGTATGTTTGCCAGGCTGGTGTTGAAAGAGAGAGCTATTGAGGGAGACTGGGGTTTGTCCCTCCTTGTCCCTTCCCAGGCCTGTCCTTATGACTTTACAGTGAGAGATTTATCTCTTTGGATTTTGGGTCTGAGATCTGCAGTTTAGAATTCTCAAATTTGAAGTTTCATTTATTTTTTTCAAGGTTTTCCTTGGTTAGATTAAAGACCTGTTAGTCCTAAGGATTTGGCATTGAGAAATATTACATGGAAAGAGGGGCCTTAACTGTTTTCCATCATGATGTGGCCATGAGGCACCCAGAGTTCTTGGACTGTTTCCCAGACAGAGCTGCAGGAGGTCCTGGGTGAGGATGAAGAAACTGGGCTGCTGGATGGCAGCGAGGCAGCAAGCCCAGACCTGTCTGAGGAGAAGACATGGGACAACACTGAACAACCTGTAGTACAGACAGCCTGCCAACAGGCATTACCTGCAGCGGCTCAGGTAGGTTTTTGCAGAGGGCTCTAATGTGCCTTTGATGCTCCTGTGTGTACATGTACACTATGCATGTAGCATGGCTCAGACAGCAAGGTTGCCTTATAACTAGTCGCTCCCCACAGAGAAGACAAGCATGAGAGACTTCCATAGCTGGCTGCCTTCAAAGGCCTTCCTGTTCCAGGGCACTCCTAGAACCATTTCCTGGCCTCTACTGATTTTGGGAGCCTCTGTTTGCCTGACAATGTCTGGCCTCTCTTGTGGGTCTTTGCCTCATACTTGGGGCTTAGGCAATTCTTTCTCCTGGAGTCCCAGAGATCCATCTTCTGGGGTAGCTTCCTCACAGAGAGAGAATGGCAAGGGCCTAGCTGGCTGTGGAGAGGCCCAGCCCTGAGCTGAAGTATCTGCAGGCTGGAGGGCCTCGGGGGCTGCAGGCTTTGCTGGAGGAACGGATCCGTAACTACCGGGAGGCTGCAGCCAGTGCCAAGGAGGCTGGTGAAGCTGCCAAAGCCCGGCGCTGTGAGCGAGGCCTGAAGGTGAGTGAGACTGTGGGTCAGGTGACAGTAAAGGGAAGGCCACACTGGCATGATAAACACTGTCATCAGTGGCCTGTCTTTCAGCAAGGCCCAGGCCCAGGCGGCTTCCTAGGTTACAAGTCTAATTCCTTCCCTTAGACTCTGGAGTCCCAGCTTGCCACTGTGAGGAAAGGCGGGAAGATCTGTGAGGATGAGATTCCTCCTCCAGTGGCCTTGGGCAAAAGGCCCCCAGGCCCCCAGGAAAGGGACAAGAAGAACTCTGATATAGACCCTCCAGGTCCCTGTGCCATGGAGCCAGGTATCTGAAGACATATTATTTCTGGTTCCCATAGCCTGCTTACCCCATCCGCCTGCCTATCATGGCTCCAAGAACTCCTAGACCAGTAAGACTGGGCCTCGACCTTCCTCCTTTGACCATCGAGCTGTGTTTTATGTAGGCAACCTTTCCCAACCTGAGTCCAGCCTTCCTGCGGTGGCTCCCTTGCCTGATTCCGACCCACAAGCCCTGCTGTTAGCCCGACAGAGAGAGTACAAAGCAGCTGCTCTCAATGCCAAGCGGGCTGGAGATGTAGATCGTGCTCGGGAGCTCATGAGGATTGGGAAGGTATGGCGTTCTGCTTTCATCTAGTAGATGTGGAAGCAAAGGCTCAGAGAGGAGGCTACACAGCACCGGGTGAGAGTGGACTCACGGAGTTGTTTCAGGCCATGCTCTTGGAGCTCTTTGGCTTATGCCTGTGACTTTTCTTCTTCAGAGATTTGGTACTGTCCTAGAGGCCCTGGAAAAGGGGCAGCCTGTGGACCTGAGTGGCATGCCCCCAGCTCCTGAGGGTCAGTCAAATAATGGGGGTATCTACCTAGGCTGGGATTAGGAAGGGTTGTGAGGTATGGAAGTTGGTCAGGTACTCTGCCTACCCTGCTATTTGGATTTTCAGATCTGAAAGCCCTCCCCCAGGCTTCTAAGGCTTCCACAGCAACCCACGTCCTGTCCCCAGCAGTAGAGCAAATGCAGCCAGTGATGACTTCTGACCTCCCAGCCACCCCAGGTAGGACTTCACAATGGGAGAGTGGAGTTGGGGCCTGGGAAGGGGCAGGATGAGCTGATAGTCTCTCTTTATCACCTTCATAGTGGCCCCTGCAGAGCCAAAAACAGTGCTGGATGCTTTACAGCAAAGGCTGAACAGGTATCGTGAGGCAGGTGTCCAGGCCCGGGCCAAAGGGGATGAGCGCAAGGCCAGGATGCATGATCGCATTGCCAAAGTAAGCCCAATGCTGTGTAGCCCCTCTCCTACGTTAGCTTATTCTTGCTTTGCCCTGCTTGTCTGCTTTCCCTATGAGCCCTGGTCTTTAGTCTTTGTTTATGGAGTTGTTGTTGCTTTGGGACTCCTTTTCTTCTAGGGCTGCAGTCCTCCCCTATCTCCTCTCTCTCTGCCTCTGCAGTGAGGGCACAGAGCCTGCAGACTGCTAGAAATCCTTTCCTTTCCATGTAGCAATATCAGGATGCTGTTCGAGCTCATCAAGCAGGACAGAAAGTTGACTTTGCCGAGTTACCTGTTCCACCAGGTGAGTGATGTTTGGACTTTATGAGGTTTCTGAGTAAGAATGGAGAAAGAAGTGTCTTATGTGTGTGCCTCTACCTTGTGAGAGTTACCTATCTCAGAGTCAGACAAGACCCACAGCAGGCTCATGTGTCCTTAATGCTGCCACCTTGCCTTCTCTCCATTCTGTCTCAGGATTTCCTCCCATCCCTGGCCTGGAGCCCAGAAAAGGTACTGAGGAGGATTCAGTGGCAGCAACTTTGGCAACTGCCCAGAAACTGGCCTCAGAAGATACAGCTCTGGTAGATGAAGATGAAGAGGTTTGGCTATGGGCCCAGGACTTCAGGCCTTGATTGTAGGGGAACAGGGGATGGGGTGGGGGGTAAAGGATGACAGCAGATAAGGAGCAAACCCAGACCCTACTGTATATTAACCTCATAAAATAGAGATCCTTTCCTCCATTTTAGAGAAAAAAATTTCCAGAGACAGAACTAGAATTGAGACCTGGGTATTTCTGACCCCTAAAACTCAAACTATCTTTATTACTGTGATGTTTCCTGCTGAGGGAGTTAGGCTAGGAAGATTTTGATGGTTCTGTCTTTGGGTTGTAGGGCTCTGGAGGTAAAGCTACTCCACTAAGGTCATACAGTGAATGGGTGCAACATTAAGGAGGTAGCCCAAGTGTGAGCATGGGGAATGATAACTATTTGATAGCCTCCTAACTGGGTGCCACCTGCAGAGTGACACTCCGGCACAGGCTCCATTGGCCAAGAAGCCAGCACAACCTCTGGTCCCTTCATCCCATCTTCTGACTGAGCCCAAGGCTTCAAGTTCTAAGGAGTCACTGAGTCCATCTGGTAATTTGGGGACAAATAAGACAGAGGAGTGGTAGTCCAGTGAGATAGGCATGGCCCCAACCATTGTGTCTCTTCTTTCAGCTCGGGAGCAGGTGACACTGCTGGAGGCTCGGAAACTACAATACCAGCGAGCAGCTCTGCAAGCCAAGCGCAGGCAGGATGTGGAGCAGGCCAAATCCCACTTACGAGTAGCTAAAAGTCTTGATGCTCAGATCATCCAGGCCCGAGCTGGTCAACCCATTGACCTCTCCAAGGTGAGTGAGTCCCACCTAATTAAGCAGGAGACTGCCTCTGGCACAGAGGTGTGGGTAGTTGATGTGGCTGAACTGGAGTGACTGCTGGGTTGAGGGAGGGAAGGAGCCTTTGCTTGTCTCTCTCTTGTAGCCTTGGGATAAACCATTAGGGAGCTAGAAGGAGAAAGGAATGTGTTACCGATGGTCACAGGTAACAAAGCAGGGCTAGTCTAGTAGAAGCAGAGCCAGGGATAGAATGAGAGGCAGTGAATGTCATTGGAGGTGAGTATAGCATGGATTCTTGTGATTCTTGGGCTCAGCAGAGGTGTAATTTGACTCTTGGGGCCCGAGGGGCCTTATGATCTGGGCAGGTGCCTTCACCCTTGACAGATGAAGAGGGTGACTTCATCCTCATTCACCATGAGGATCTGCGACTCTCCCAGAAGGCTGAGGAGGTGTATGCTCAGCTACAGAAAATGCTCCAGGAGCAGCATGAGGTCAGTGGTATAATGTATGGAGCTATCCCTTTTAATTTTACTTCAGGGTTTTTTTACATGTATGTTTTGCCTACATGTATGTGTATATATATCATATGTGTGCCTTGTGCCCATGGAGGTCAGAACAAGAGATTGGAGTTACAGGTGCCTGTGAGCCACCACACAGGCGCTGAGAACCAAATGCAGGTCCTCCTCAAGAGCAACAAGTGAGCCATCTATCTCTCTAGCCCCCTTTTCTTATGTGGCTATGAAATCAAACAGAGTGATAGGGAATGAATTTTGTGGGAGGGAACTGATCTGATGTGCTGCCTGTCTGAGAAGACAGTATTCTAAGGTACATGCTTGAATTTGTTTTCTTTGGCAGTGGTGATTGATCTTTGAAGTGGGGTCTTGCTCTATTCCGTGATGTTCTAGAACTGTTTTTATGGAAGGAGTGTGATAAATGAATTTTTGGGAAATGGCTATCCTCAAGACAAGCAACAAAGTATAGGTAGAGCCAGGCATGGTGGGTAAGACACACCTGCAATAACGAATAGCACTTGGAAGGTAGAGCAGGAGAGTTGCCATGAGTTCCAGTTCTGCCTGGGTCATGCAGCTGAGACCCTGTCTCAACCTGAAAAACACACATAAGCAGGAAAGTGTTTTGAGCTTTAGGGAGTGTGTCCTAGGAATATGTTTTATAGGAGGAGAAGTGAGGCTAAAGAGGACTGTGTGGAGCTTTGAGACGTCAGGCCTTGAATGGTATCCTTGGCAAGCTCTGCTCTGGCTGTGTAGTCACTCTGGGCTTCTGTTTCTAGAAGTGCCTGCTATTCTCCAAGCAGTTCATGCATCAGGGTAATGTGGCTGAGACTACTAGGTAAGTGCCAGGGCTGTGCTAGGCTTGTGGGGTGGGGATCAGATAACAAATCCTACCTTGCTGACTTTGGTATCCATCCTGGGCAGGTTTGAGAAGCTTGCTGAGGACCGAAAGAAACAACTTGAGATCTTGCAGCTAGCCCAAGCCCAGGGCCTAGACCCTCCTAGTCATCACTTTGAGTTGAAGACATTCCAGACTGTGAGGTGCCAATGCCTAAAGGAAACTGGCTCTGTGCAGGGGTAGGGAGGGAAAAAGTTTTAGAGTAGAGCCTGGAGACTCTTCAGTCTTTAGTGAGACATCCCAGTATCGTGGGTACTAGGGTGGGGGAGTTGGCAGTGCTGCCTCCAGAGAGGAGGTCAGGGTTGCAGGGGTCAGAGACCAAGGACAGCAAGGACAGCCCGCATGGCTCTACCTGCAGCTGTGCTCCTTTATCTTCTGTGTCGTCCTCTGCACTCTCCTCACTCTGTAGGATCTTCTCAGAACTCAACAGCACAGAAATGCATCTGATCATCGTCCGGGGAATGAACCTCCCAGCCCCACCAGGTAACCTTGTTGAAGGATATCCTTGCCCAGGTACTCGACCTGCTGCCTGGGCACCAAACTCTGGCTGTTCTTTCTGATCTGACTCCCTTCTTTTCCTTATAGGAGTGACTCCGGACGACTTGGATGCTTTTGTACGGTTTGAGTTTCACTACCCTAACTCGGTAAGGTTCTAATAGGGTTGGGATTCTCTGAACTGCAGTGTTGCCTAATTTGTCTCCATCTTTGATAGGCATTACCATAGGGAATGAAGACCCTCTGGCTCATTTCTTGCTTGGGTTGCTTTCTGCACTTCTGACTCAGCCAAAGTGTGCTTAAACACATGTTTTTTTGAGCTATCTCAACTTCTCTCATCTCTCTGCTATAGGACCAGGCTCAAAAAAGCAAAACGGCCGTGGTAAAAAATACCAACTCTCCAGGTGAGTGGAATATAAGGCCCTTTTCTGCTTTCATGTCCTGTCTGGGACAACCCAATTTCTAGTGTTTAAAATTTACTGTCTTATTTGGTTCACCCTACTCAAAAAGAAAGGCAGGTTATTGTTAATAGTTGTCTTACATAGTTGTGAAAGAGGTGTAGGGCTTGGAGTGGGCTCGGTGGTTGGCAGCACACTGCTTCTGCATAAGACTAGCTCTTGGTTCCCAGCACCCACATCAGGGGTACACACCCACAGGGACACCATTCCTCTCGCTCTCATGGGCACCTGCACACACATGTGGATACATATACACAGTTCAAAATAATAAAGGTCTTTTTAAAGTTTTTTTGAAACAGGATCTCAGTAAGTAGCTTTTAGCTCTGTGTGGCATGAAACTCACAGAGATCCATACATCTCTGTTTCTTGAGTGCTAGAATTAAAGTTGTGTGCCACCACACCTGAAAAAAAAATATGAAGACTGTAAGAAAAAGCAATACAAATCCTGAAGCTTGAGGTTAGTTGAGTAAAGGGAATTGTCTGGGGGTCCATAGCAAAGAACTGTTAAAAATGGACTTGAAGGCTGGGTGTGTTATAATCCCACCATTTTGAAGGCATAGGAAGAGGATCACAGCAAGCCTAATGTCAATGTGGTCAATATAGTGAGTTCTAGGCCAGCCAGGGTTACATAGTAAGACCCTATCTTAAATGTGTGTGTGTGTGTGTGTGTGTGTGTGTGTGTGTGTGTGTGTGTGTTGGGGGCCTGGGAGGGCATGTATTTAAATCTAGGAATTTACACTTAAGATTCCAATATATATTCTATGTCTCAGGGCACCAAACTGTTTACAAGGCCAGAACCTACATGTTCTGCCTTTCTTTGGTGGCTTATAGCCTGAATTGAAGGCAGTGAGATCCAGAGAGGAAGACTGCCCTAGGCTTCCATTTCCACTTCCCCAAGAATTCTAACCCTATCCTTGCCTGCTCTCTTCCTTGCAGAATTTGAACAAGTTTTCAAACTAAACATCAATCGAAATCACCGAGGCTTTAGGAGGGTGATCCAGAGCAAAGGAATCAAATTTGAGATCTTCCACAAAGGGTAAGGGTTCCCACTGGCAAGGCTGGAGGGAAGAAATGGCAGATCTGTGCCTATTGTTCTCCATACCACTGTTGGCTTGCACTGAACTCAGTCAGTTCATTCCTGCCCTCTGCCCAGTCTAACCCTCTGGTTCTTGCCTTCCCAGATCCTTTTTCAGAAGTGACAAGCTGGTTGGCACAGCACACCTGAAATTGGAAAGGCTGGAGAAGGAATGTGAGATCAGAGAGATCATGGAGGTAGGGCCCAAGATGAACTAATATACTTGGAACTCTGTTGAGGGTTGTATGACATTTTAAAATTGTCTGTTAGTGTGCTTTGAGGATGGGTGGTATTCCCATGTCATAGATGGAAGAAGTATAGAATGTCTGAGGAGCTTTCAGAGTCAGCCAGGTGGGAAGTAGGAGCCGACATTGGGAGAAGTCTCTTGAGGATTACAACCAGTGCTAAGCATGGTATAGATTTCTGTTCTAGGGCTGTGTCAGTGGACAGAGAACAAGCTCCCAACAGGAAATGGAGATAGTATTTCTAGATCAGTGGCATATGCAAATTATTCCCATGGCCTCACAGGGTTATATAAGATGAGGAGCTTTAAGAACTTGCTTCTGGGGCTGGAGAGATGGCTCAGTGGTTAAGGGCACTGCTTCCAGAGGTCCTGAGTTCAATTCCCACTAGCCACATGGTGGCTCACAACCATCTATAATGGGATCTGATGCCCTCTTCTGGTGTGTCTGAAGACAGCAACAGTGTGCTCATATAAGTAAATTAAATAAGTCTTTAAACAAACAAACAAACCTGCTTCTGACAAGTGGAAAACAAGCCAGAGGAGAAGGAACTTGATTCATATAATTTGTCCTTGGCAGAGCCAGGCCCAGATGGACCTTTACAATACTTTTGAAAGCTAGAGCTTGCCTCTCACTCATGGGGTTGTCCTAAAGTAGGACCTGTTCTGAATAGCCTTGCAGGTGGTTAAAATCCCAAGCTTTCGTAGTATGCTGTATTGGTCTAGTTCCTTCTCTGCTCTAGAGAAGGCCTGGGTTCTACTTGTGATTGCTACCCATCCACTTCTCTGTGGGTCACGTGTGTGTGGGCTGAAGGCTGCCCCTTGAAGCCAGTGTTAATTCTAGGAGTTACAAAGATAAAGGGAAAACAGGATAGAGTAATGAGTTTCTCATCTCTGGCCAGAGCACTGACAGTTATTCAGATTTCTAGGTTATTTACAAGACTGAGATTGAGAGTAAGCAGTCCACCACTTCCTGTATTGCAGGAAGGAGGCTGGCTATACTGAAG
>JADRCD010026765.1:0-14076 GCA_019843815.1 Montemys delectorum
TATAATTTTGTTGAAGATATTTACTGGCCCTTTAAGTTGGAGGTCTTCACTTTCTTCTGTACCTATTATCCTTAGGTTTGGTCTTCTCATTGTGGCCTGGATTTCCTGGATGTTTTGGGTTAGGGTCTTTTTGCATTTTGCATTTTCTTCGACTGTTCTGTCAATGTTGTCTATGTTATCTTCTGCCCCTGAGATTCTCTCTTCTATCTATGTATTCTGTTTGTGATGCTTGCATCTATGTTTCCTGACTTTTTTTCTGAGATTTCTAACTCCAGGGTTGTCTCTTTTTGTGATTTCTTTATTGTTTCTACTTCCATTTTTAGGTCCTGAATGGTTTTACTCAATTCCTTCACCTGTTTGTTTGTGTTTTCCTGCAATTCCTTAAGGGATTTTTGGGTTTGCTCTTTAAGGGCTTCTACTTGTTTACTCGTGATATCCTGTAATTCTTTATGGGAATTTTTGGTTTCCTCTTTAAGGGCTTGTACCGCTTTATCTGTGTTCTCCTGTGTTTCCTTAAGGGAGTTATTCATGTCCTTCTTAAGTTCCTCTATCAGCATTGTGAGATATGTTTTTAGATCCAAATCTTGCTTTTCCGGTGTTTTGGGATATCCAGGGCTTGCTGCAGTGGGAGTACTAGGTTCTGGTAAAGCCAAGCAGTCTTGGTTTGTGTTGATAGGATACTTGGGTTTGACTTGCACCATCTCTTGATCTCTGGTGTTAGGTGTTCTTGGTGTCTGTGATTAGAGCTTGTCCTGTCCTTGCCACCCTGCAACTCCCCTTCGACTCCTGAGGCCTGTGGCTCCAGGTTGGTACCGCCTTAGAAAGTCACCGTAGAGAAAATGGTGGATCTCACCTGAGTCCTTGGGCTGAAGCCCACCCTGGAGGCAGGCCCTCCACTAGCAGGGAGGGGACAGAGATGGTCCTTGATCCAGCTCTATCATTTGGAAGCTGAGAGGATCCTGACCCTGCTGCCCTGCGATTCCCCTGCGACTCCTGAGGCCTGTGGCTTCTGGCTGGTCCTGCCTTAGAAAATATATCTCATTACTTTAAAAATTATTCTAAAGCTACATTTATAAGAAGAACATGGTGGGCTGGAGAGATGGCTCAGCCATTAAAGGCTAGGCTCACAACCAAAAATATTGTAAGAGAATGGTATTAGAAAATGGATAAATAGTCCAATGAAGGAATATGAGGCCTGTTATATGCCCATATAGATATGTTTAATTGATTTATTTATAGGTTAGTTTTCATCTTTGAATGTTTGGTGTAATAATGAATCCATCTGATTCTGAAAGGTATGTGCAGTGTGTATGTGTGTGTGTATAGGTATTTAGCCATAGATTCCATTTCCTTTGTACATACATATGGCTACTCAAGTGATTTAATTTTCTTTTTTTTTATTAGATATTTTCTTTATTTACATGTAAATTTTCCCTTTCCCAGGTTCCCCTCCAAAAAACAAACAAACAAAAACAACAAGAATAAACCACTTTTGCCTCCCCCCTCCCCATGCCTGTCACCCCACCCTCTCCCACTTATTGGCCCTGGCATTCCCCTACACTGGGGCACAAAACCTTCACAAGGCCGAGGTCCTTTCCTCCTATTGATGATCGAATTTGCAAAAGTGATTTAATTTTCATAAGTAGATCTTTTGGTTATTGTATTTCTCATGGCCCTCTAGAGAAATAAAAATGATAAAATTTATATATATCCATGTATATGTGTATGTATGGGGTTTATTAGAGTGACTTACAAGTTATGGTCTGACTATTCCAGCAATATGGAAAGCAATATGGAAAGTTCAAGAATCTAGTATTCTGTGAGGCTGGATGCCTCAGCTGGTCTTAAGTATATGCTGGAATCTTGAAGTAGGCTGTAATAGTAGTGAATGAATGAACTTTCCAACAAGAGAGAAGCCAAGCACTTCCCTTTTCCATATCCTTTTTATAGGATGCCATCACTAGGTGTAGCCCAGAGTTTAGATGAATCTTCCCACTTCAGAAAACCTGGATTTAGGGTAAATCTTCAAACCTCAAACAATTCAATCAGGAAAAAAAAAATCATAAGTGTACCCAGCTGCTTGGATTTTAGTTAATTCCAGATATACTCAAGTTGACAACCAAGAATTGCCATCACATTGATTGTGCATAAGAGACTATTTGTGTCGTGTTCTGTATATCCCTTGAATTTCTTGCTGGATATTACAAGAATGCAAAGACCTGAACATTCTTTGTATCTTCTCAGGATTGTTTTTACAGCCAGTAACCTAGAAGGGTTAAAATAGTGTGATCTTTTGTGATTGGGTTACCTCACTCAGGATGATACTTTCCAGATCCATCCATTTCCCTAAGAATTTCATAAATTCATTGTTTTTAATAGCTGAGTAGTACTCCATTGTGTAGATGTACCACATTTTCAGTATCCATTCTTCTGTTGAGGGACATCTGGGTTGTTTCCAGCTTCTGGCTATTATAAATAAGGTTGCTATGAACATAGTGGGGCATGTGTCCTTATTGCATGTTGGAGCATCTTCTGGGTATATGCCCAGAAGTGGTATAGCTGGGTGGGAAACAATTTTCTATGTATAACCTATCTTATTTCAGGAATGTAGTTTCTGATAGGTGATCTAGAACTGCTTTAGCCAAACAAAATCAGCAATTAGAAAGAATTGTCAAGACTCAAAGTGTGAAAAAAGTCTACCGAATGAACAATTGGTTTCTTCTACAGATACATTAAGCAAACTTATAATTAAAACAATTTAAATATATTTAGTCTTAAATATGAACTGTGCTTGGATTTTGTTCAAAATTATTGTTAAAATATAGGGAATGAGGGAATTTGAATATTGAATTGATATTTGAAAACATCAAGGGAATACTGTTATCTTTAGATGTGATAATATCTTTAGATATAATTAAGATATGGTTATGTTTTAAAATGTATCCTTATCCTTTATAGATACATGTTAAAATATCTGTGAATGGGATGATACAATTAGTTTTGTATCAAAATAAAGGATAATTAATGAGTGGGAGGGTTCAATGGAGATAAGACTGATTTTAAAAATTTAATCTTTTCCCTTGAGCAATGAAATATATGATAGTGCTGGTCAGTGAGACAAGGAAATCAGAAAAAGAAACAAGAAAACCCAATGGTCTAATGAATGTGTCATTTACCTTCAACCAGAAAAAGAAACCAAAATTCTAAAAATTATTTTTATTGTCTGAAAATTTAATAAAAGAAAGAGTACTTTTGTGAAAATAACCTCAAATTAGATATTGAAGTTTTCTTATTCAGTAGCCACTCAACGGTATAGCACCATTCTAAGCATCAAAATAAATGTTTTATAGCTACCTTTTTCCTTTACCCTTTCAGTTCTCTCTTACATATGTTAATTATATAATAATGGGTTTCATTATGACATACTCATACATGTATATAATGTGTTTGGGGGCTGGTGGGATGGCTCAGCTGGTAAGCACCTGCCATGGAAACTTCATAACCCAAGCCTATCGTAGAAGAAAAGAACGGACTCTCAGAAATTGTCCTTTGGCTTTCACATTATGGCATGCACATGCATACAGTCCCTCACACATCATAGTAACACATAATAGTAGTGGTGATGATGGTGTGGTGGTAGTAGAAGCAGCAGCAGCAGTAATAATAAACAGATATCAAGTACTTTTATCATATACACACTATCCGTTAACCTGTGTTGTACTCCTACCACTCCCAGTGATCCCCTTCTTCTGCTCCAGCTGGTCCTCTTACTATGTTAATGTTTTTATTTTCTTTTTTTGTGACTCATTTTATTCTACATGGTAATACCACTGAAGAAAATGTGTCTCCACCCCTCAGCAACCATTAACTAACTGCCTATAGACAACTCAGGCAAAGTATGGAATGCTTCACAAATGCCATCCTTGTTCAGGGGCTATTCTGATATTTTCTGTGACATTTCAATTTTCATATATGTGCTGCTAAAGTAAGCACTCCATAGCTTCTTAAGTTTTTTTTTCTTGAATGGGGAACTCATTATTTTGTGAACTAAACTTTTTAAAAATTTTTAATTAAAAATTAAACTGTCAAAAGTTATTGGGTATCTACAACTATGTCTTTTGTTTATCTTAAATTAGCAATTATATGAGCTTAAAAACCGGCTCCTTTTCTGAACAAATGAATTTTGTCTCATTTTTTTTAATGACACCTTTTTGAATATTTGCAGAGAGTGATCCTGCCACACTAAAATCATATTTTCAGACTAAAATGTCTTTATCTCTTTGATTTTTCTGTCCTATCATGCTTCTTGCCCCCTGGGTCAATTCTAGTTTACTTATGTTCTACTTAAAGTTTAAGGCTCAGTCTGTTTTGTTGCAGGGTAAGTATATCTGTTTTTGCAACTCATCACTTTTGCACATACCAGAGAGTTAATCTGGAGCAATTATTCTTCTAATGACCCCATATAATTAACCCTTGTGGTGTCTAATTAAAAATAAACATATATCAGTGTTCCTATTTTCCCCATGGAACTGTTCTAATTCATCTTCGTCCTCTAGCTACAATTTTACATAAGATATCCATAGGGCAATTAATTTTGGAAACACATATGATAGAAATTTGAAGTTCAGTTCTTAATTTGCTTTCAATAAGCTCTCTTTATATTTGATTTTATTATGTCCATTTATTTTTTCACCCCTAATGATTTTCATAGGCAATATTGAATGTCAAACCTTTAAAATGGTATGATAAAGGTTAACCTTATCTTCAGACCTACTCAAGTTAGGTCTTAACTCTGAGCCTAGAAGAAAACAGGAGACCCTTTGGTCCCCCCGCCTCTGTGAAATAACACAGTTATATGGATTAGAGAAATACAGGTTAGGTCACATCAGCATATCTTAACATGGATTTACTTAAGATCCCATTGATTATCAGGTTCTGCTGCTTTTTAGTTAGTTGTTAGAGACAGTAACACTCTGAGTTTAGACAATTTTTCCCTTTAATACTACAAGGTAAGTCTCAAATAATTTCCACATTTCCATCTGTCCCTTGAATTTTGTAATCAGTTATATTAATGTCACACTAAAGATGGATCAGTTTAAAGACAGAATGGAATCTGGACTACATTCTGCCTTGATAATATGTGGTAGGAAAATGATTATATTACTTCTTATACATAAAAGTTTAACACAATATTTTCTATAATATATTTCTACTATGATGTAATTTGTCTTTGAATCTATTATCCTAGTGAATTACTTTAATACATTTTCCTAATATTTAGCCACTTTTGCATCAGTAGCATAAAACTAACCATTGTGCTCATGTAAGAGTTATGCATTTATATTTGTTTTTTTTTT
This sequence comes from Montemys delectorum, assembly GCA_019843815.1. Classification (NCBI taxonomy): domain Eukaryota; kingdom Metazoa; phylum Chordata; class Mammalia; order Rodentia; family Muridae; genus Montemys; species Montemys delectorum. Next base: position 5,358 of record JADRCD010026765.1, read on the forward strand.
TTAATGAGGTCATGTGTTGCTGGCTAAAATCTAGGCTGATTTTATTTTTTTATTAAACTAATAAAATTTATTTTAAAATATATAACTCAGCATTGACATTTTTTGAGTCATCAAAATAATTTATTAAAGTTAAATGCCTCTTAAATATACATGATATCTTCTGAAGCTAAAAGTAATATGCACTCAAATTTAAAATCTACTTGGAACATTAAACATGATAGAAGCAGAAAAAAATCTCTTATGAAGTCCTCTAAGAAAGGAAATTATGGTAAGTTCCTGATTAGACAGAAACCAGTCTATCTCCAAGGGAGAATATGCAGTGTAACTGTGGATTCATAGAATGAATTGGGTAGTGTTCCTTCTGTTTCTAGTTTGTGGAATAGTTTGAAGAGTATTGGTATTAGGTCTTCTTTGAAGGTCTGATAGAATTCTGCACCAAACCCATCTGGTCCTGGGCTTTGATTGGTTGGGAGACTCTTAACGACTGCTGCTATTTCTTTAGGGGTTATGGGACAGTTTAGATGGTTTATCTGATCCTAATTTAAGTTTGGTACCATTATCTGTCTAGAAAATTGTCCATTTCTGCCGGCTCTTTGCTGGCAGGTCCAGATGAGAGGAGAGAGGTCCAGGTCCCGCCAGGGTCTCTCTGGGGATGGGCAGGAAGTCTGGCAAAGCAGGAACTTGGGGGTAAGATGACTGGAGGGTACAGAATGACTGACAGGGCCAAAGGCAAACATCTACTTCAGCAACAGCAGGGTAGAAACAGGGCCAAATAGGTCTTGCTGAGTCATTGAGACAATCTCAAAACCTCAAAACCCAAACCAGGGCCAAAATGGGGCCCAACACATTTCATCCAGATTTTCCAGTTTTGTTGAGTATAGGCTTTTGTAGTAGGATCTGGTGAGTTTTTTTGAATTTCCTTGGTTTCCTTTGTTATGTCTTCCTTTTCATTTCTGATTTTATTAATTTGGATACTGTCTCTGTGCCCTCTGGTTAGTCTGGCTAAGGGTTTATCTATTTCGTTGATTTTCTCAAAGAACTAGCTCCTGGTTTTGTTGATTCTTGGTATAGTTCTCTTTGTTTCTACTTGGTTGATTTTAGCCCTTAGTTTGATTATTTCCTGCCTTTGACTCCTCTTGGGTATATTTGCTTCTTTTTGTTCTAGAGCTTTCAGGTGTGCTTTTAAGCTGCTAGTGTATGCTCTCTCCAGTTTCTTTTTGGAGCCACTATGAGTTTTCCTCTTACCACTGCTTTCATTGTGTCCCATAAGTTTTGGTATGTTGTGTCCTCATTTTCATTAAATTCTAAAGTCTTTAATTTCTTTCTTTCATTCATTCTTAACCAAGTTATCATTAAGTAAGGTGTTGTTCAGTTTCCATGTGTATGTGGGTTTTCTGTTGTATTTGTTGTCTCTTAGTCCATGGTGATCTGATAGGATGTATGGGATTATTTTAATCTTCTTGTATCTTTTGAGGCCTGTTTTGTAACTGATTATATGGTCAATTTTGGAGAAGGTATCAGGAAGTACTGAGAAGGTTTATTCTTCTGTTTTAGGATGAAATGTTCTATTATATATCTGTGAAATCCATTTGGTCCATAACTCTTGTTAGTTTCAATGTGTCTCTGTTTAGTTTGTGTTTCCATAATCTGTCCATTGATGAGAGTCAGGGGTTAAGGTCTCCCACTATTATTGTATGAGGTGCAATGTGTGCTTTGAGCTTTAGAAAAGTTTCTTTTATGAATGTGGGTGTCAAAAATCAAGCAAAGCATTCAGTCTCACTCTTTGTTTTTCTCTTATAAGCCACCTCCCAAGTTAATTGTTTATGTTTCTTTTGGCTGTATAAATAATTTTGAAATATGTAAGCTGTTCTGAAAAGCATAGTATAGTGTATAAACATCAAATAAACAGTTCTACTAATAGAGAGACTGAGATAGGAGAAGCATGGTTTCAAGACCATTATGTGGTACACGCCAAGACACTGTCATGTACAAACAAGAAGAAAGTGTATATGGATTGTACAATATTGGACCTATTTCTCTAATTACCAAATGAGAGAGACCACAAGTTGTTAGCCAACAAATTTCCAACTCCTTATACTTTTGAATTTGAATCTGTTAGGATAAGTTGGAAATATTAATTTTCATATTAAGAGATATTAAGAAAAATTAATTATTTCCTGTTATTTTTGTTGTTAGAGGTGGAATTATGTTTGTGTGGATTTGTTGAAATGTTACTTTCTTGCTTCTTCTAGGGTGTAGTTTTGCTCCTTATCCTGGTGTTTTCCCTCTATTATTCTTTGTAGGACTGGATTTGTGGAAATACAGTGTGTAAATTTGTTTTTGTTATGGAATATCTTGGTTTCTCCATCTATGTGAATTGAGAGTTTTGTGTGTATAGTAGCCTGGGCTAGAATTTGTTTTCTTTTAGGGTCTGTATGACATCTGCCCAAGATCTTCTAGCTTTCATAGTCTCTGGTGAGAAGTCTTGTGTAATTCTGATAGATTTGCCCTTATATGTTACTTGACCCTTTTCCTTTACTGCTTTTAATATTCTTTCTTTGTTTAGTGCATTTGGTATTTTGACTATTATGTAATGGGAGGAATTTTTGTTTCTGGTCCAATCTATTTGGAATTCTATAGGCTTCTTGTACGTTAATGGGCATCTCTTTCTTTAGGTTAGGGAAGTTTTCTTCTGTAATTTTCTTGAAGATATTTACTGGCACTTTAGGTTGGGAATCTTCACTCTATTCTATACCTATTATCCTTAGGTTTGGTCTTCTCATTTTGTCCTGGATTTCCTGGATGGTTTAGATTAGGAGCTTTTTGCATTTTGCATTTTCTTTGACTGTAATGTCAATGTTGTCTATGGTATCTTCTACCCCTGACATTCTCTCTTCTATCTCTTGTGTTCTGTTGGTGATGCTTGCATCTATCCTAATCTTTTTCCTAGGTTTGCTATCTCCAGGGTAGTCTTTCTTTGTGATTTCTTTATTGTTTCTATTTCCATTTTTAGAACCTGGATGATTTTGTTCATTTCCTTTGCCTGTTTGGTTGTGTTTTCTTGTAATTCTTTAATTTTTTTGTGTGTGTGTTTCCTCTTTAAGAGTTTCTAGCTATTTTCCTGTGTTCTCCTGTATTTCTTTAAGGGAGTTATTTATGTCCTTCTTAAAGTCCTCTATCATCATCATGAGATGTGATTTTAAATCAGTCTTGCTTTTTTGGTGTGTTGGGGTATCCAGGGTTCACCGTGGTGGGAGAATTGGGTTCTGATGATGTAGCCTTGGTTTCTGTTGCTTAGGTTCTTACCCTTGCCTCTTGCTATCTGGTTATCTCTGGTGTTAGCTGGTCTTGCTGTCTCTGACTGTGGCTTGTTACTCCTGCAAGCCTTTGTGTCAGTACTCCTGGGAGATCATTTTTCTGGGAGGAATTTGGGTATGGAGAGCTGTAGCACAGGGTCAGCTCAGGAGTATAGACAGAAACCTGAAGGATCCTGAGCTTGACTGTTCTTTGGTTCCTGTGTCTTGGTGGTTCTGGGAGGGACCCTCTTGGACTAGGAATATGAACAGAAGTGGTGGTCTTACCAGTGCTCACAGGTGTGTCAGCACTGGGAGACCAACTCTCTCCTGATCATATTTGGATATGGAGCATTGTGGCACAAGATCAGTTCCAGGTGCTGTTGCTATACATTCATATTTGTAAATGAGCTGAATATGTCACAATCATGAATGACTTTGCCTGCTGTAGATGCTGTGACTATCTTACCTTCAAAGAATAAGTTAAAGAACATTCTTTTCTGTTGCTAGAAAGATTTTTTTTTAAAAAATTGAAACCAGCATGGTTTCCTTAGAAAGTGTAGTCACACTTGCCTGTAAAAAATCTGAATAAGGAATATTTTGTGTAGGGAATTTAAAAAATAGTTTTTAATTCATTAATCATGATCAAGCACCATTTAAAATTTTAATTTGCGTGAGTCAATATTGAGAAAGTTGAAGTTTCTTAGTTGTGATAAAGACACCCTCCATGTTCTTCTGAATAATTTTGTCTCTTTGTTCTAATTTTAAAAAGTATGTTAACAACCAATCAAAATTCAGAATTGTAGAGGCCAGTCCAAACATATATGGCTACAAAATAGCTCCAGCACCCAAGGCTCAGAGTACATTGCAGAAGATGACAGAAAGATTGTAATAACCAGAGTATTGGAGAGTTTGCTGTGAGATTGTGTCTCCTAAGAATGTCAAACACTACTCCCATGAAGTCTTACCAACATGACTGCTTAAACATAAACTGAACAAGGATAAAAGAAATAAACATACTAAACTAGACAGTGGAAAGCCCATGTGGACTCAACCCTATATACAAAGAACTATAGGTAACCAAGGAATGATAAAAGTGGAAGAAATAGTCTTCCACAGGAAAGAACACAGCAACTAGCTATCCAACACCACATGGTCAGCCCTGAAAGCATAAATACAGGTAACATACAGACTGAGAAGGTTTTATTTATATATTTAGGAATATATATGTATATATATATATATATATATGTAATAACAACTAATGAAAAATAGAGGCCATAATTTTGAAAGAGAGCAAGAAGTGGGGTATGGGAGGATTTGGAGGAAGGAAAGGGTAGGAGAAATGATGTATATTATAATCTCAAAAATAAAAGAAATGGGCTGGAGAAAAGGCTCAGAAGTAAAGAGCACTAGTTGCTTTTACTGAAGTCCTGAGTTCAATTCCCAGCAACAACATGGTGGCTCATAACCATCTGTGATATGATCTGGTGCCCTCTTCTGGCCTGCAGGCGTATATGCAGGCATAGTACTATACATAATAAATAAATTTTTAAAAAAGAAAAAAATTACAAAGAAGTTTGCTAAAAAATTATATGATAAATTTGTTTCTTCCTGTATGTCTTATTAAATTTATTTTATACTTTTTTTTGTTCAGTTAATGAAAATATGCTTAAATTTTTTTTATAACTTTGTAACTAGTTGAATATTAACCATTTGGTAGTTATCTCAATATTTAAAATTGCGTCTGTGTAGTTTAATTTCTTATGTATTTAAAGTAGACAGCATTTAATTTTCAGTATTTACTAAATCTACATGTCTCTAAAACTTCTGTTCAAAATTAGTTTTCAGTTGGGCTAGTATTTAAGGAAATTACTTTTAACTTAATCTTCAAATTAGCACATTTTGATCATTTACCTTTTAGTTCTACATTGAAATTTTTTTTCAGAAAAATCCTATTTAGATATTAACCCTTTAATACATGTAGACTCATTTAAAGAATTAATTTAAAATATTTTATAGTCATTAAGCCTGAGTACAGTCAGAGCTGATGTTATTAACCACTATGGTTTACTATACTTTTCTACATTTAAGTGGAAAATTTGAAATAAAATCATTGATAGTACAAGGTAAATATTTTTTTAAAAAAACCTGGAGCCATTTAGATTTCATCATTTAATTTGATCATGTCTTTAAAAAGATCAAAGCACTAGAACAAAGTATGAGCTGCATAAATATCTTTGTTCAACAAGTGAAATATTAGTTCTCAGATTTTTTTTGAATTATGTGTTTAAAATGAAAATTTAGACTGATTACTCTGAAACTAAAGAGAGAAAGACAATGGTTGATTAAGTGTTACACAGAAGTTCCTTGTATTTTCACAAATCTCAAACAAAATATCTGGTATGTGCAATGTGGAGAAGTGGGTAGCAAAGAAAGGCAAGGGAATACCAACAGTACACCACAGAAGAACACTGGGTGGAATCAAGAAATACTTGCTCTTCCCAATCAAAGTAAATTGTAAAAGACAAACCTGGTGTACAAAATTCAGCCTGTTCACCTTAGCAAGGAAGAAGTAATTGGTTGGTATTTTTTGTTTGTTTGTTTCAGTTTCACTTTTGTTTCTTCATATTATTTTATTTATTTTACTATTTTATCTGTTACCATTATTTGCTATATTTTCATCCCATTACATATATTTCTTTTTATTATGTTGCTTCTCTTTTTTCCTTTATCTATATCCCTTCTTTTGTTGCCTAATTATTAATATCTTCATCTTTATTAATGTTTAAATTCTTAGTTTAGCTGGTAAATGTTTCTTTTTTTTCTTACCTTTTTTTGTTGTGTAGTCATTTTTTTTTAATTTTTATTACATTATGATGAGAAAAGTTACATAATTTCAATTTATCTGAATTTGTTAACATTTAAAAACGTATTTTAAGTAAATAGAATTAAATCACATTCTCGTTTCCCTTTTGTACCCCAACTCCTCCCAGAGATCCCCTTCAATACCTACAATATCTTTTTTGTCATATATAACAATAAAAATGAGTATCATAAAAGTTGTTTGATATAAAACAACAATCAATTTAACAGTCTTATGTAGATGCTTGTCTACAGCAATACTGAAAATATAAACATTTTTCTCAATATAAATTTTAATAACTCTAAACATATTAACTATATATTTTAAAATAATATATCACTACTAGTATTTTCTTTTTTTTAAACTTTTATTGGATTATGATGAGAAAAGTTACATGGTTTCAATTTATCTGAATTTGTTAACATTTAAAAACATATTTTAAGTAAATAGAATTAAATCACATTCTTGTTTCCCTTTTGTACCCCTACTCCTCCCAGAGACCCCCCTTAATACCTACAATATCTTTTTTTGTCATATTCCTTAAAATTTATAAAATATTATAATACAAATAAGTATTATAAAAGTTGTTTGATATAAAACAACAATCAATTTAACAATCTTATGTAGATGCTCATCTACAGCAATAGTGAAAATACATTGTTCTCAATATAAATTTTAAGTAACTCCAAACATATTAACTGTATACTTCAAAATAATACATTACTACTAGTATTTTCCTAAATGAACATAAATATATAAAGTCTTTTTGTTTGTTTGTTTTGTATTTAGTAGAGTTTAAAATCTTGGCTCTTACTGTGGTACAAGCCCAAAATAAGAACAATTTTTAGACATTGGATTTCATTGTAATAAGGCTGTACTTCAATGACCCTCATATCACCAAAAGATTTTACCTCCATTGTAGCTAAGCTGAGAGTTGATAGTTCTGCTGCACCAAGGAATGAATTGTAGGCTTGATTTTTGGATACAGACTTCCTGCTATGGTCAAAGCTATTTGACTTGAGTGAGTGACTTTATTCTCAGCCCACAGAGAACAGGTTACATTCATTTAAGAAATGGTGTGTGTATTAAGATGGTCTATCCATAAAGTCATTCACCAACTGATTGAATGAACAATGGTTCTGCTTGGAAGGTGGCACGGACATTGGGTGAGGGTAAGAATTTGGTTCATTAGCTGTGATAATTTGGAAAAGCATTCATCTCAAAGAAAGAGTAACTTATAAAGTCCTCTTCTTCAAACTTGATACAAGAATTACAAACGTCAGGCAAATTATTCAGTCTCACTCTTTGTTGTTCTCTTACAAGCCCCTTCCCAATTTAGTTGTCTATGTTTCTTTTGGGTATATAAATACTTTTGAAATATATAAGCTGTTCTGAAAACCATAGTATAGTGTAGAGACATGAAATAAACAATACTACTAATAGAGAGGCTGAGATAGGAGAAGCGAGATTTCAAGACCCTTATGTTGTACACAGCAAGACACTGTCACAAACAAACACGCTGAAAGTGCATATAGATTGTACAATGTTGGATCTATTTCTCCAATTACCAAATTAGAGAGACCATTGGATTGACAATCAACAAATTTCTAATTCCTCATATTATTGGGTTTCAATCGATTAGGATATGTTGGTAATATTGATGTTCATATTGATATATTAAGAAAAAGTAATTGTCACATTCCTGTTGTTTTTGTTGTAAGAGGTGGAATTAGGTTTGTGTGGATTTGTTGAAAGATTACCTTCTTGCCTCTTCTGGGGTGTAGTTTAGCTCCTTATGTTGATGTTTTCCATCTATTATCCTCTGTAGGGCTGGATTTGTGGAAACATATTGTGTAAATTTTGTTTTGTCATGGAATATCTTGTTTTCTCCATCTATGGTAATTGATTGTTTTAATGGATATAGTAGTCTGGGCTGGCATTTGTGTTCTTGTAGGGTCTGTATGACATCTGCCCAGGATCTTCTAGCTTTCATAGTCTCTGGTGAGAAGTCTGGTGTAATTCTGATAGGCCTGCCTTTATATGTTACTTGACCTTTTTCCCTTACTGCTTTTAGTATTCTTTCTTTGTTTAGTACATTTGGTGTTTTTATTATTATGTGGCAGGAGGAATTTCTTTTCTAGTCCAGTCTATTTGGAGTTCTGTAGGCTTCTTGTATGTTCATGGGCATCTCTTTCTTTAGGTTAGGGAAGTTTTCTTCTATAATTTTGTTGAAGATATTTACTGGTCCTTTAAGTTGGAGGTCTTCACTTTCTTCTGTACCTATTATCCTTAGGTTTGGTCTTCTCATTGTGTCCTGGATTTCCTGGATGTTTTGGGTTAAGGTCGTTTTGCATTTTGCATTTTCTTTGACTGTTCTGTGAATGTTGTCTATGTTATCTTCTGCCCCTGAGATTCTCTCTTCTATCTCTTGTATTCTGTTGGTGATGCTTGCATCTATGTTTCCTGACTTCTTTCCTAAGATTTCTAACTTCAGAGTTGTCTCTTTTTGTGATTTCTTTATTGTTTCTACTTCCATTTTTAGGTCCTTGATGGTTTTACT
>JADRCD010026767.1:0-11526 GCA_019843815.1 Montemys delectorum
GAGTAGTACTCCATTCTGTAGATGTATCACATTGTCTGTATCCATTCCTCTGTTGAGGGACATATGGGTTGTTTCCAGCTCCTGGCTATTATAAATAAGGCTGCTATGAACATGGTGGAGTATGTGTCCTTATTACATGTTGGAGCATCTTCTCAATATATGCTCAGGAGTGGTATAGCTGGGTCCTCTGGTTGTACTATGTCCAATTTCTGGAGGAACCACCAAACTGATTTCCACAGTGGTTTTACCAGCTTGTAATCACACCAGCAATGAAGGAGTGTTCCTCTTTCTCCACAACCTAGCCAACATCTGCTGTCACCTGAGTTTTTAATCTCAGTCGTTCTGACTGCTGTCAGAACAAAATTCTTTGTTTAGCTCTGTACCCCATTTTTAAATAGGGTTATTTGCTTCTCTGAGTCTAACTTCTTGAGTTCTTTGTATACATTGGATATTAGCCCCCAATCAGATATAGGATTGCTAAAGATCTTTTCCCAGTCTGTTGGTTGCCGTTTTGTCCTATTAACAGTGTCTTTTGCCTTACAGAAGCTTTGTAATTTTATGAGGTCCCATTTGTCAATTCTTGATCTTAGAGCATAAGCTATTGGTGTTCTGTTCAGGAAAATTTCCCCCATGCTTGAGGCTCTTCACCACTTTCTTTTCTATTAGTTTCAGTGTATGTGGTTTGATGTGGAGGTCCCTGATCCACTTGGACTTGAGCTTTGTTCAGGGAATAAGAATGGATTGATTTGCATTCTTCTAAATTTTGACCACTCATTGAGCTAGTACTATTTGTTGAAAAAGCTGTCTTTTTTCCACTGGATGGTTTTAGTTCCTCTGTCAAAGATCAGGTGACCATAGGTATGTGGGTTCATTTCTGGGTCTTCAATTCTATTCCATTGATCTACCTGCCTGTCACTGTACCTATACCATGCAGTTTTTTATCACAAGGTTGGGGATGGTGATTCCACCAGAGGTTCTTTTATTGTTGAAAACAGTTTTCAATATCCTATGTTTTTTGTTATTCCAGATGAATTTGAAAATTGCTCTTTCTAACTCTGTGAACAATCCTATTCTTTTTTATTAGATGTTATCTTTATTTACATGTCATACAATATCTTTTTTCCCAGGTTACCCTCCCCCCCAAAAAAGAAATGAAATGAAATAAAATAAAATAAAAAAACCAAAAACTAAAACAAACCCCTGTTCCCTCCCCGCTCCCCCTGCTTACCATCCCACCCCTTCCTGCTTACTGGCCCTGGCATTCCCCTACACTGGGGCATAGAACCTTCACAGGGCCAAGGGCCTCTCTCTTCCCATTGATGAACAACTTGGCCATCCTCTGCTATACATATGCTGCTGGAGCCATGAGTCCCCCCCATGTGTACTCTTTGGTTGATGGTTTAGTCTCTGGGAGCTCTGACGGTACTAGTTAGTTCATATTGTTGTTCGTCCTAAGGGGCTGCAAACCCTTCAGCTCCTTGGGTCCTTTCTCTAGCTCCCTCATTGAGAACTGTGCTCAGTCCAATGGATGGCTGTGAACCTCTACTTCTGTATTACTCAGGTACTGTCAGAGCCTCTCAGGATACAGCTATATCAGTCTCCTGTCATCCAGCACTTGTTGGCATCCACAATAGTGTCCAAATTTGATGATTGAATATGGGAAGGATTCCCAGGTGGAGCAGTCTCTGAATTGTCCTTCCTTCAGTCTCTGCTCCATACTTTGTCTCTACAACTCCTTCCATGGGTAGTTTGTTCCCCCTTTCAAGAAGGAACGAAGTATCCATACTTTGGTCTTCCCTTTTCTTGAGTTTCTTGTGGTTTGTGGATTGTACTATTCTTAAGGGAGAAAAATCTTGACGATCTGCCCTCTGGACCCACTGGGATGGTCATTTGCCCTTAGTGGTTCTACTGGTAGAGATAATGCCCTCAAGGATATACTAGGTGAGGACACTGTCCTGTATGTTCCAAGTATACTGTCTCCAAGATTTAGGGGGTGTTTGTATTGAGGAAACTAAGACAAGGGTTGCACACCTTTTGGAAGAAGCAGTTCTGAAAATATCTGAATCCTTCATAAAATTTACTTAAGTCTGGTAGTCTCTCTTCTTTCCATTGGAGCTCTTTGGTCCTCTTTAATTAAAACTGGTAGGGTCTCTGGGGATATAATGCCATCTCTATTACTTGCTTCTGTTGACATGGCTGACTAAGCCCATGAGTCACACTCATGATCTCTTTATTGAATTATTGTTCACACATACTCTTACTGTTCTGTTCAGAACAAGATTTTAGTTTTTTGATTATAGAGTGATGGAGGTTTATCCAAATCTCCAAGTTCTACTTCACTTTTGTTTAACAATTTTCTCAATTAATCTCTATCACTTAATATTTTACTACACACGTCCAGAAAAAAAAGACCTATGCCTTCAATTTTGCTTAAAAATATCCTCAGCTAAGGAACCAATACCAACTCTGTTAATTCTACCTTTCATCAAGCACTACAATATAGGCCTGTTTCTTTTCCACTTTATATATGTTCCTTATTTATAATCTGTGCCAGAATAACACCAGAAATGCTCACAATGTCCATATTTTAGTGTGTACTTCAAAACTCTCCCAGCTTCTACCCATTCTGTATAATATTTCTAAATCAGCTTCCCTATTCATGTATATGTTACAGCAATATTATATATCTTAGTACCAAAATAGATGTGAGATTAGAGTATCTAGACATGAAATCAATACTGCTTTACCATTTAAATTTAAGGAGGGTACAAACAATTCAGGACATGCCAATTCACCATACAATGTAAATAGATTATACTAACTGAAATGCGATGATGTTTGTAGTGTCTTCTGTATGCAAAAACACTGAAAATCTGAGACAATATATAGGGGTACTTATTCAAGAGGATGTTTACTAAGTCCACTAGGATGAATTTATTTGTGACAGAAAGAAATAGGATTAGAGATAGAGATGACAAATGACTGAAATACAGTAACAAGCAATTCCCCATAATGTAGGCTATGTGCTAGGAATTAAAGATGATTAAATTAAGTCTATGTATCTTGAGGTCAACCTAACCAGATAACATATTTACAGATTAAAAGGACATGTTGTTGTATACTAATACTAACATATATGATAATGTCTCGTGACCTTCAATGATTTTCATTCTACAAAGGGCAATTTCTGTGTCAACCTCAGTATCATGAATGATATGCAAAGAGTCAAGATTACTCCAATGGCAATGAGGATTACTTATTTTACTTTTCGAATAAGAATTAAGAAGTGTAACTTTTTCAAAGGCACTGTAATGGTAGAAGCTTGTATATAATCAGAAATGTGAACTCCAGAGAAGAACAACTTGAGATTCAATTCAGGAGCATCTAGCCCCCAAAGACAGATCAATGATGCACAATGTGGATGCTACTGTCATGACTGTGAGTAAGAGGAGATGATGAAAGATGAAAAAGAGATATTATTTGGGATAGAGAAAAATTTTTCCTGAGGTGAGTGGGAGTTGGGATACAGAAACAGAAGTATAGTTGAGAAAAATTAACGAAAGCTGTGTTGATGCTTAGGGATTAGATTGGGGGTTTAGAGAGAGAAGGAGACTTTGCTTTTTCTATTTTTTCATTTAAAGTTTTTTTAATACAATATATTTAGATAATAGTCTTTCCCCTCTTCTTCAGCCCAATTTGAAAAATGAGGTAGCAAACTAAACAGAATTCTCAAATGGTGAGAAAAAAATCAATAGCTGAGACACACTTAAAAATGTTCAGTATTCTCAGCCATCAGGGAAATACATAGGAAAATGACTTTGACCAAATGGTCATCCGAAAAACATAAATTAAATCAATACTGTGCAGAATGAGTGAAAACTTGTCTAGCCACTATAGAAATTTGTGTGGAAGCTCCCTGGGAAGCTAAAAATAGCCCCACTGTAAGCTCCAGCTATACCACACTTAGGCATATACCCAAAAGACTCTTCATCTTACTACAGAGATACTTGCTCATCCACATTCATTTCTGCTCTATTCATAATAGCTAGAAGCTAGAAAGAGCCTGGATATCAATCAGCTGAAGAATGGATAACAAAAGTCAGGCACATTTACACAATGGAATATAATTCGGCTATTACGAAAAATGAAATTTTCAGGTAAAAGCATGCAGTTAGAAATAATTTTCCTGAGTGACACCAACCATACCCAGAAAGAAAATATCGCATGTTTTCTTTTATATATTAATGATAGCTTTTAAGCTTTAGAGATGTGCTATTTTTCTATTTAAAAAATAATTTCATGCATGTATATAATGAATTATGATCATATCCTCCTTCCACTTCTACTCCCACTTTCCCAACTTCTTCTCTTCTAACTTTCATGCCCTTTTATTGCATAGCTCTTATATAGGCAGCCAAAACTGCTGTACATTCATCATTACACTGGCTGTGTCATATCCAGAATATAGCATTTCATAACTCTCCCTATCCTTCAGTTCTTATCTAACATTTCTGCTGCTTCTTTCACAATGTTCCCCGAGTCTTCAATGGAATCATTTAGATGTCCTACTATTCCTTATGCTCAAAACTTTGGTGATTTAGGAGTTTCTGTAGTAACAGCCATCCACTACAAAAATAATCACCTGTGGCCAAGGATGACAGAAGCAAACTCTAAGGGTATAAAAATAGATATTTAAGAGGTAGTTTGGCTAAATATACATTTAATATAACAGTAGTTGTAAGCTCTGTCCTAGCATGTGTGAGCTCCCTTCTATAGACAGGCCTTTATCCAGATTACAATATGTACAAAATCCAGATTACAATATCCAGGGATATGTATTCCCTCCCATGTAGCAGCCCTCAAATCCAACCAGAAATTGGCTGATTACCCTCACAACTCACTATGTCACTATTACACCATAACTGCTTTTCTAAATAGGAACCAAGATCCTAACATTTAAATGATTCCATCCACAGTGTCCTATCACCAGGTACTCATCACCTTGGTGACCTTTTTGCCCCCTCTCCCAACAAACACACAGTACTCCATCATGCAGTGATGCACAAACCTGGCAAAGTTGAGTTCTACATTAGAAGAGCACTTAAGGTGGAAGGACCCATAAAGTTGTTCATAGACCTGCATACCTATGCCCACACATATCACATACACATATCAATAACGGAACTGTTTTCAACTGCTGGTGGTGATAGGGAATACTATCTTTTGTAGCTGGCTTTCCAAGCTCACTATATTTCATTTTAGTGGTAGTATGATAACAGCATGCACAGGACGGTAGGAAAGTTCTTGAATGATAATTGTGAGTGAAGATAATGTCAATTGACTAAATATTTAGCTTATGCTTTGTCCATTCAATTTTGCAGATAAGAGGAGTGCTTGTCTTAAGGACAAGTAGAGATCAATTTCATTTTAAAGAGAATTATTGAATACCTATTCTCTGTTACCTGGAAGTGATTTTAAAGGATAAAAAACAAACAAACAAACATGATCCCAGTTCTCAAAGAACTTGCAGTGAATGCATTATCAAAAACTGAATCTAATATTGGTGTTTTGAAATCAGTTGATCAACATATTGTCTATGCCTTCTTTTTAGGATTAGAGCTAGGAGTGATTTCCAAGTGCAGTGGTTAAGGAAAGAAAGATATGGTCAGACATTACTATGCACAAAGCACAGTGAATGTCTTTGTTATGTTTTCACTTGAATTCTGGAAAGTTGGTCCTTGGAAGTATAGGGGAGAAATCAGAGATATTTTCCCTTGGAATGAGGGATGGATGTTTTTCCAGTCTCTTGATGTCTATTTCTTACTTGTAAAAACAAAAATGTGATTTGTAGCTTAAGAGAAAGAACCCTATCTCACGGATAATGTTACTTAATTGGTAAAACAAATCAAAAGTACAGTAATATTAATAGTCACTGCTTCAGTTTACTGATCACTTATGAGGTGCCAGGCTCTGTGTTGAACATTTTAAGTCCATTATCTTAATTTGTTCTCACAGAGATCTGATGAGCTAAGTATCCAAACCCAACTCTTTTGAAAACAGGCAAGAGAAAAACAAATTTGGCTGCACTGAAAAATGTTGACCCAACAGTTAATGAAATTAAGGCAAATCCTTTTTAGTAGCAGCATTACTTTTCCCACATGATATGAAAGCATAAATATTAATCAATATATAGTATGCCCTATTATACACTGCCAGCTTTGTGATGATGGTTTCTTGAACACTTAGTCACTATTTGCCTTACTCTAATGCCTAACTCATACACTTCCTTGTCACTCCAAGGCCTGCTCTCAGGCTGGGCAGCACAGAAGACCTCACCAATACACCCTGGCACAACATTTCTCTGAACTTGAGTTTTGTGGCATACCAAGCCACTTGGTATGTCTAGGCATGGCACCTCTGTAAGGCTTAGCTCTGATAGCTCACTGAGTCTCAATTTTTCCAGCAATGTTTTCTTCACCCACTTACTACTGGTCTGAAATGAGGGGCCCAGAGATCCAGTGTTTCAAACTCTTTCTTCCCTCACTTACCAATCAGAATCTTGGAACATATAGCTTTAACAATGATTGTATCATCATCCTGTGAAAACAGAAATACCACGTTTGTTTTGGTCTCTCAAATTTGGGATTATATCATCCCCATCTTGAACTCTGGCTGAAAATAAAGCAGCCCCTGAGATGTTTGTACCTTTACAAGTAAAAATTTCCAGCTACAGCAGTACTCTTTGGCTACTTAGCAATCCTTCACATATCCCTAACCCCCACTTCCTCCCTTTCTTCCCATTGTATTTAAGTTTCATTATCAGTTCCCTCAAATATGGCCCCACTTTAGTCTATCCTCTCTTAAATCCTTCCAAATTACTTAGATTCTTATTTCCCAGAGGAAATTCAAGCCATTTCTAACCCCTTATCTTCAAATCTACAAACATCCTTAGTTTTTTTTTTTGAAATCTCACTTTATATTTCTCTTGTCTTAGAAGAACCCATTTCTTTATATTCTATAGAATATAGAATCAAAAAAGAAAAAACTTACATTCTAGATGCTCCATTTTGCAATATTTTTATTTCTTGAGAACTTCATACAATGTATTTTGAACACATTCACCTGTCTCTTCCCATCCCTTCCTACTCAACTTTGATATTTCTTTTCCTGTGGAGTCCAGTTTTTTTTTGTCTAGCTACTTTTAAGAGGGGGGCATGCCCTCCCAACTAATACAGAAGTAGAAGCTCCATTGGACTGAGTACAGGGTCCCCAGTGAAGGAGCTAGAGAAAGGACCCAAGGAGCTTAAGGGTTTACAGTCCCTTAGGACGAACAACAATATGAACTAACTAGTACTCTCAGAGCTCCCAGGGACTAAACCACCAACCAAAGAGTACACATGGGGGGACTCATGGCTCCAGCAGCATGTGTATAGCAGAGGATGGCCAAGTTGATCATCAATGGGAGGAGAGGCCCTTGGTCTTGTGAAGGTTCTATGCCCCAGTGTAGGGGAATGCCAGGGCCAGGAAGCGGGAGGGGGAGAGGATGGTGAGCAGAGGGAGGAGGAGGGTACAGGGGTTTGTTTTTGTTTTTGTTTTTGTTTGTTTTTGGGGGTTTTTTTGGAAGGGAAACTGGGAAAGGAGATATCATATGACATATAAATAAAGAAAATATCTAAATAAATAAATAAATAAATAAATAAATAAATAAATAAATAAATGTGGTCAACTGACCAAGGCTGATGTCATTAAGAAAACCTCTCCTAGAGGCTATCAAATGCCAATAGCTCCTCAGCTAGTGGTGGAATTTTAAGTCTCCCTTTCCTCTTTTATGTTGGAATGTTCTCTGGCCTTAAACTTGTACAGGTCTTATTCATGCCGACACAAATGTTATGTGTTTCTACATACTTCTACCATGATGTGTCTAGAAAATGCTGTTTCCTTGATGTGTCATACTCTTTCTGCCTCCCCTTGTGCAAAAATTGCTTCCCTTGGTGGGGGGCTGTGAAATGAATGTCCCATTTAGGGCTGAGCTCTCCACAGTTTCATATTTTTTGTATATTGACTAGCTGAGAGTTTCTGTGTTTAGTGCCATCTAGCTTCTCCAGTGAGAGTTGAGAGATTCTCTGATCTATGGAAATAGTAATAAATCATTGGGAGTCATTTTAATACCATGTTCACTCAATAGAACAATAGTATTGAGTTCTCCCTTAAGGCTTGTGATCTACCTAGCAATAGGTTCTTGTCCTACTTAATAGTGCTAGGTATGTGTTCTATCTCATGGAGTTGACTTTAGACCCAGTAAGGAAGTGGCTGGCTACTTCCAAAACATCCATGCCACTGTTGTACCAATGAGCACATCTTGTTGGGCCAGTCATTGTTGTAGCTTGCAAGGTTTACACCTTGGAGAGATTGAGGCTTAACTTCTTCCTCCCAGTGCATAGCACCTCCCATCATAAATTCTAACTAGTAGGGATTAAGCTCCCATGTGAGTACCAGCTTCAGTTCTTCAGTAATAGGGTGTTACTATAAAGTTCTGGAAGTAGCCAGGAATTAGTAATAGTCTATACTATTTCGGAGTCTAATTCCACTGAACAACAACTTAAAAAGAGGCAACATGTACTTTGTATTGGGATTTTATTTCTTAGCATGGATGTTCTAGTTGGTGTATTTATTGTTCCTTTATTGCAGGATAACTCCATTTTTGTTCTATATAATCTTCTCTAAACTTCCTCTTCACACCGTACATAGAAATTTGCTATTTATTTATTTATTTATTTATTTATTTATTTATTTATTTTTTATTAGGTATTTTCTTTATTTACATGTACATTTTCCCTTTCCCAATATTTGCTTTTTTAACATTCATTCTTTTTCCTAAATTTGTCCTCCATACTAGTTAGTTAGTTCCCCTGCCTCAGGTTGTTCATATGTCCATTGTTCTCTTCTGTAGAAATCTTTTACACTATTGCCTGCTTCATCTACTATTACAACTTTCCCACCTTCTACGTTTTAAAAACTAGTTGACTGTTGCAGGTATAAGACCGTGTGTGTGGAGAGAGTTGGTGGCTTATACTCACCTCTTCTTCCTTTTCTTGTTCTCTTCTCAATCAAGTATGATCTGGCTTTAATCATTCCACTCCATTACTATCCATTCTCCAGGAGTATTTGCTAGTCTAGATCTTAGCTTTATTGAGATATATATTAAGATTGGCATATTTAAATTATATAATTCAATGAAAATATCACCTTAACCAGGATAATATATATCTACCACTTACAAATGCTTTATAATACTCCCTTTGTATACAAATACCCCCCTAGGCTGTCTTGATGCAACCCTTGATCTGAATTTTGTTAGCATAGATTAACTTGTATTTATGGAATTTTATGTAAATGTATTCAGACAATATGTACTCTTTTTAAAAAGAGATTTGACCTTTTATGCTTTGGGGGTTTGTAATTACTTCCGTTCAGTTTAGTTAATTTTGAAAAATCAGCAATAACAATTCATCAACAGGCTCTTTTAAAAATGAAAAATCTCTAGTATGTATTCACATGCACCAGGTATTGATTTTTATTTTCTGAGACATCCCTGCTGAACTATCCACCTCCAAACATTTCCTGTTGACTTCATGTTGTTCTCTGCCAACCTTCCTTTAATAAAGTTATATTACTAGTTTAGAAACTTGATGGCTATCCTGTAAGTCATAAAATGGCCCTTTCTGTTCACAACAGATATCTTCAACTTCCCATTGTATAAGGACACTATAACTTCCATTTGCCTTTCCCTCCCTCCTTTCACATTCTATCTTGTCAATTGTACTTTTACATCAATGCTGTTACCATTTGCATTCTTCTTTGTGACATAAATATTCCTGTAGAAGATGAAAGGCTAGCATTAATGTTATTATGATTATTTAAATGTTATATGTGTAGTAGCAAAGAGTCATTCTATGACCAAATTTTTTTCTTTGATTTCAAGCTGTGTATGCATGATCTGCTCACAGAGACACTGAAATAGAACTACCTTTCCTATGGTCTCGTCATTTCTTTACTACCACAACATTTCATGTTTTTTTTTGTCTGTTTTGTTTACTTTTTAAGTCATTATTTCTATAATTACTCATATTATTCAAATATGGATGCATACAATATGTATCCACTTACCTGGCAATGACCATCTGATTATTTAAAACTGGA
Source organism: Montemys delectorum (assembly GCA_019843815.1). Taxonomy (NCBI): domain Eukaryota; kingdom Metazoa; phylum Chordata; class Mammalia; order Rodentia; family Muridae; genus Montemys; species Montemys delectorum. Next base: position 10,201 of record JADRCD010026767.1, read on the forward strand.
ACTATTAAATCAAGGCTAAAATGAACATTTGTGGGTTGTACAAATAAATCCTTTGTTTTAGGGGCAAATGCATAGGAGAGAAATGAGTAGATTACAAGCAGCTGTATCTTTAATTTTTAAAAGAAAATACTTAAAATATCTACATATATGTGTATAACTAATGAAGGTTGAGTCTTGAGTTTAAGAGAGCAGGGTGACATGGAGGGAGTTATTGGGTGAGAAAAAGAAATGAGAATGGTATAAATACAACAGTCATGTACAAAATACTCAAGAACATCCAATTTAGAAAACTCATTAAATAAAAGAAAATACCAGTTTGCTTGCCAAAATGGATGGAATTTTTCATATTCCACCATGAATGAAGCAGCTAAATGTTTACGATCCTTCTTGATAATCTATGGTCAGTCATTTGCATTTTAGACAGATTAATGGGTATATAGTTGAGGCTCATTGTGGGTTTGATTTTCATTTCTTTAATGACTAATGATGTTGAGCATCTTTTCATGTGCAAATATTTGCCACCTGTTTTTCTTCTTTCGTGAAATGTCTGTCCTAATCTTTAGTCCATTTTTTAAAACTTTATTTTGTCTTCTTATAATTGAGTTATAAGAATCCTTTATACATTTGAAATGTAAGTTCTTTATTGGATATATGAATTGCAAATGTTTTTCTTCTCATCTATGACTTGCCTTTTCATTTTAGTCCAATTATCTACTCTATTTTTATCCTTTAGCTTTATTATATCCTATTTAAAAACTCTTTACCAAATGCGAGGCCACTTAGAATTTCTATAGGTTTTATACTTTTTGTATATAGTGTGAGATAAGGACTGAGGTCCAATATTTTTACACATGGTATTCCACTTTTTCAGCACTATTTCCTAAGTAAGATTTCTATTTAATTATCATGCCACTTTTACCGAAAATCAATGGTCTCTGTATGTGTGAGTCTATTTTAGACTTCTTTTTTTTGTTCCCTTAATATGTATCTATAGTAATGCTATTCTGTCTTGATTGTTTTATCTTTATATTAAATCATTAAATATACAGTTATTTGTTTCATATTTTGTTTGTTTTTGGCACACATGAGTCCTTTGAATTACCATGTACATTTTAGAATCAGCTTATCAAGATTTACAAAGAAGCCTGCTGGAATTTTGAATGCTATTGTTATGAATCTATAAATCAATTTGGGAAGAACTGGTATCCTAACAATATTGAGCCTTCTGATTCATAAACATGATATATCTCTTCATTTATTTTGGTCTTTTAAAATTTCTCCCAGCTATGTTTTGTACATATTTTCTACATCATTTGTCAGATTTAT
>JADRCD010026768.1:0-13831 GCA_019843815.1 Montemys delectorum
ACCCTCTCCCACTTATTGGCCCTGGCATTCCCCTACACTGGGGCACAGAACCTTCACAAGGCCGAGGTCCTTTACTCCTATTGATGATCGAATTTGCAATCCTCTACTATATACCTGCTGCCAGTACATTCAATCCCACCCTGTATAGTCCTTGATTGGTGGTTGGGTCCCTGGGAGCTCTGAGGGTACTAGTTAGTAATTGTTGTTCGTCCTAAGGGGCTGCAAACCCTTCAGCTCCATAGAACCTTTCTCTAACTCCTTCATTGGGGACCGTGTACTCAGTTCAATGAATGGCTGTGAGCCTCTACATCTGTATTAGTCAGGTATTGTCAGAGCCTCTTAGGAGATAGCTATATGCTTGGAGGACCAGTAATTTTCATTGTTACCAGGTACTCAGTTCTGCTAGTGTTTTGAAAATAAATTTGCATCTGACTTCTCTCAGTACTGGTCAGATTTACTTAACCATCTTTTTGCTATTTTGTACTACATATTTATGTGAAACAACATTGATGGTTATAATATTACAGTATTGTTCCATCATGAACAATGTTAATGATGCTTTATGTCCTGGAGTATCCAATATTCAGCCAAGCTTTAAGTCTTTATGAAAATAAACAAGCATATTGACATCATCTGTATGCAAATTTGCTTTCATGTTTACTCAATGGTAAAATTATATGTATGCCAAAGAATTTCATTATCAGAAAATATTTTATTTGTATACTTTATAAATTGATTTATATAAGGTTAAGTAAAATTTTCTCATATACCAATTGTATATATTGATTTATACAAGGTTAAGTAAAATTTTCTTAGGTAGAAAGGAGTTTAAAAAAAAACAAAAAGACCCCTGTCCTAGCTAGCTTGATGTCAACTTGACACAAACTAAAATTATTTAGGAAGAGGAAACCTCAACTGAGAAACTGCTCTTACTAGAGTGGCCCATGGGCAAGCTTGTGGTGCATTCTTTTTGTTGATGGTTGAGGTGGGAGAGTCACTGTGGATACTGTCATGCCTCAGTTGGTGGTCCTGGGTGCTCTAAGAAAAAAGGTTGAGCAAGCCACGAGGAGCAATCCAGTAAGCAACACTCCTCTATGGCCTTTGCTTCAGTTCATGCCTGCAGGTTCCTGCTTGAGTTTCCCCCTAGACTTCAATGGATGATGAACTACAAGCTATAAGATACACCCTTTTCTCTCCAGTTTGTTTTGGCAATGGTGTTTTATCATAGCAATAGAAACTGAATCTAAGCCACTTTGTTATAGGACATAAGAAAGAGCTTGGAGTTTATTCTAAATACAATCAATCCAATAAAAGGTTTACAAAGAGAAAGTTAGAATGGGATTTATATTTTGAAAACATCATGTTGGCTAATTAGAGCTGTAGTTCTTATTCTTGACTACATATTAGATTCACCTGTATACATTTAAAAACTGTTGATTTCATAAGGGAATGGGTAAGAGAGGGTCATGGGAGCTGAATGTGGTCACAGTACAGGGTATACATGTTTGAATTTGTAAAACACTTAAAAGAAATAATGTAAATGCTGGGTTTTTTTTTAATACAGGGTTTCCTGTGTATCCCTGGCTGTCCTCTAACACAGTCTTTAGACCCGCCTGCTCTTGAACAGATACCTGCCTGCTTCTGCCTCCTGAAAACTGGGACCAAAGGTGTGTGCCACCACTGCTCAACTAAAAATACTAATTTACAAGTCTAACCTCTGTACATTTTGACGGTGTGGTGTAGATCTTTGACATTAAGACCAAAGAGAGTGAGAACTGGGTATAATCTGAATATGAAATGCTGTGTTTGGAGAGTTCCCATGGTCTGCATAAGTGGTAAGGAGAAAGGATGTGACCCACTGCTTTGGGGTTTAGGGTAGATAAAGTGTAATGCACTAAAATGAAGAAAACTTAGATAGGAAGAATAGATTAGGGATGGCATATTCCCTTGTTCAAGGCCTCAATGCTACACAAAAAAACTACAGGCAACTGAGGAAAGCTGGGAGCAGGAGAGGTGCTCCTCTCCACGGAAGAGCACATCCACTGGTTGTCCACTGCCAAAATGGTCAGCCCTGAAAACATGTCCACAAGTGACATTGTATGGACTCAACAGGTCGTAGTTAGGAATATATGCATATACACATACATATATGCATTCAATAACAATTAGTGGAAAAGGAGCAATGAATTTGAAGAGGAATGGGGCAGAATACATGGGAGGGTTTGGAAGGAGGATATGGAAGAGAAAATATTGTAATTAAAGTACAATCTCAAAAAATTTTTAAAAAAAAGGTAATTAAGGAAAATAAAAGATGATCAAAGACGCAGACAGGACTCAACAAGCAGGAACCTGCAGGCATGAACTGAAGCATCTCATATGGACCTTTACAGGGTAGCTCTTCAAGAAGGGCATACAAATATCTGTGGCTACCTGGATAAAGGGAAAAAGCTGGATGAAGCGGGGCAAAAATCCTCCCCCTCCCCCAATTTCAGTGAAGAAGGAACCTTCAAGATAAAGTACGATATGGTCTGACACTCTTTGTTAAAATGCAAACTCTAAGCAAAGAATTTTCTATCTATTATCTCCTGTAATGTCCCAAGTCACTCTACGTGTTATTTACTCCTCCTCTAGAGGTAAAGAAACTAAGTCCAGCAGGGGTAGGCAATTCATTCAGACTCACAGAAGTAGTCGGATTCATTTGGCTGCCACGAGTCTTTAACAAACCGGATTCACTCGTTTCTTCAGCTTCACCATGCACCAGAGTGGATACCTCTGACAGCCCATGAGTTCCGTATTCAGAGAATAAAGAACTCTCTTGCACAGGACTGAGATTGACAGGTGGAGGGGGAAAAGGTCCCCTTTTGTGAGCTAGACCTCCTGAGCTCTGTCTTACTAACAATTTGTTACAGTCCTTGTCTTTGAAACAGAGATCTGAAGAGGTGGAGGAGTCATTAAAGAACAAAGAAGCCTATCCCCAGAGTCGGGGAAACAGAGTAGAGGAAGGCCAGGTAGTTTGCCCAAAAGTTACAGTGCAAATTAACAGCAAAGTCAGGCTAAACCTAAGCCTAAGCTTGCCTGGGGCTCTATTACTACCGTCCTGTAGTTGTGAGCGTTTTCAGAGAAGCCTGTAAAGATCCAAATCTATGTTTACATACTAGGGAAGTATAAAAGAACAGGGAGGGGGTGCTGTACTCTCCACAGAGGCAGGGTTTCCGCAGGCATATGTCTCCACAAAGTTGGTGGCTTTTTAAAAGAATTGGTATGGGTGAAAAGAGCAGAAAGAATCCTGAGGCTACAGCAAACTCTGCCCAGAACTGCTACAGTCACGTCCCCCACCCAGCACTTGTTTCCTGTGACAGGCAGCCTTGCAGCCCTCTGCTCGGGGCTGGAAAAAAGACATAGGACAGTGCTCCTTAATGAGAACATTTGGGAACCTGGGAAAGGTTAATGATCTGCAGCCTCAACCATCCGTCAGCTGCCCAGCCAGAGACAGTAAACACCCTTACTCATCTAATTAGCAGAAAAGGCTGAGCAGGGACTGAAGACTGGGGGCCTTGGGGATTATAGACTAAGTGTCCACCCACTTAAAACTGCTGAGGGCCGTGAGCAGAAGGCACAGGTTGCCGTTCTGGGTGGCAGTTAGGAGGGGGGCCTCACTTCCAGCTGGCTGCCTGTACCTCTAGCAGCAGACTGTGGTAAAGACATGGAAGGACATGGATATTTATTTACCAAGGGCCTCTCTGTGTCAGCTACTGTGCTAGTTAGGTCTATGTGTGTGATCTTAATTTCTGCCTAACAACACTGCAAAGTTTTTACATCTCTTTCACATCTGTTGCTAATACTTTATATGCATTTCCATATTTCAATATATCCAAGAGTCCTAGAAGATAGTCGGTATTGTCACCATTTTGTGAGGGCACTGAAGCTTAAAGTACGCATAATTGGTTCATTTGCTGATTTCATCAATAAAAGTATGTTGTACGTATGCTCACTTTTGGTCAAATGTTGTGCTAGGCACTGAAGATATAAAAGTTGAAAGAGCAATAAACACACTTTGGCCCCTGGAGCCTACTGTCTAAATGGGGAAAAAATCCACCACAATCTTACAGGCATAGTAAACAAGTCTAGGAATGGGATCTAGGGCAAGGATAAACTGGGGGAAAGATGGTAAGAAGGCTGAGGTGAAAGGTGCCATGGGAACTAGACCAGCAGCCTTTGGTCATGACCATCCTAGTGTATGTCCATGGACAGGCAGCTCTAAGGCATATGGAATATGATATATTTGGGGGAAGAGGCAGGAGAGACCTCTGTATGCACCAGTGTTCATTAGACTTTGGGTGTCAGCCTTCCTTTCTAGCTGCCACAAGTGATCCTAGCTCAAAGAAGAGGAATTAGACTTAAGAATAGCTTTGTGTTTGCAGCAGTCAATGGATGACCCATGGGAGGGGAACTGGATTATTGATATGTGCTGAGTCCTGGGAGGGGGTGCTTCAGGGCAAAGACCAAGGCAGTGCTAGCTCATCAGACTATCTGAGAGCTTATGAGGGAAGAGGAGGGATGTGAAGAGAGAAGGAAGATAAGGAGAGGGAGAGAGGAGAGGGGGAGGGGAGGAGGGAAGGTAGAAGGGAAGGGGGAGGAGGAGGGAGAAAGAAAACAGAGAGACAGGTAAAATTTAGATAAGAGAAATAGAGAAATTGGTAGAGAAAAAGTATGTCAATGAACATATAGCAACAGAAAGTGACCAATAAATGTTGAAAATGTGACAGAGACAAACAGAGGCTGTGGCTTACAGCTGAACAGGAGGAGAAAGTAATGATGTCATCCTTCACTGAGTTTTAGACTGTACAGACCACTGCAACCAGACCGCACGTGGCAGCTGCAACCCAAAACAATTACTCTTTGAACTGATAATAAGCCTCATCTAATGGGCAACTGAAGGGTAGATAAAAATGTATTGTGTGAATATGCATGTAGAGTTGACAGAAACCACTACATAGTCATATATTATCTACCTCTTTCCCAAACCTTCCCCTTATAAGCTTAGCTTCTTATAAAATTGAATGACATGCTACTTCATACAAGGGATTTTCTTCCTTCCTTTCCTTTTTCCTTCCTTCCTTCCTTCCTTCCTTCCTTCCTTCCTTCCTTCCTTCCTCCCTCCCTTCCTCCCTCCCTTTCTCTCTTTCTTCTTTCAACTACATGTAATTCTCCATTTAAGAAAAGTTTCCACTAGAAAGTGAGTTCCTGTCATCATAGCAATAAGAAAATGCTGTGCTCACAGTAGGACTATCAGAAGACCCAAGCTTGCATCCAGGCTAAAACAGGATTTAGCCACTTATTAGCTCTGTGACCTTGAGCTGTTTCATTGACATCTCTGAGTCTCAATTTCCTCCCTAACGACCAAGTGGTTGTATTTAGTCCTTGGCCACTTTCCCATGAGAGCACGTGCAAGGAACAGGTGTAGGCTGGGCCCCCAAGAAAAGCTATCTTGATGACCTTTCATTTGAAAGGGTAAGGGGAGAAGAGGGGATCAACAGATCAGATCAGAAGGCAGTGTGGAATGAGGCAGGGGTATAAATAAAGTGATGTCTAAATAAGTCAGCTGAAGTGGAATGGGCCACTGGAAACTCAGTTCTTAGTCTGGCTCTCTTAGCCCAGTTGGCTGGCTCTAGGAGGGGCCATCTACATCTCACACATCCCTTGGTCTCTATTTGTCTCCCATATATCTTCCATTACTCTTTCAATTCATTATTCATAGGGCTAATGTAGTTCCACCATACAATAGGGGAAAATGCCTCCAATACCCCATTTTTTCTCCCCAGTAGGAAATTTCACTTGTATGGAGAACTATACTGGTGTCAGAGGCCTCATGAAATATCAAGAAGTATTCATGAAGGGCCCTGAATGAGAAGACACCATACATACTGATAGGAGTGGACATAGAGTGGAAGGCCTGATAATGGGGTTCTTCAGGCCAGTTAAAAGCACTTTGAGATGTGACCACATATTACTTGACTGATTCCCCTGTTCCCAGACCAGCTGTTACCTCTGTGATGACACTATTGCACTAGTCTCTTCTCAGGATTCTTTACTGCCAATTTCTTGCTCTATTCCATTTACAATCCTTCACCTTTGTCTTCCTACACCCCAATGTTGATCATGTATCTTCTATACTTGACTATGAGCCTTGGGAGAACAGACACTGAGTCATCTTGTTAATTGGATACTTCTCTGTGCCAAGTACCATGTTTTTTTTATATATATAAAAGAGGTGCTCAATAAATGTGTGATAGATGGAGACAGGAACAAATCAATATCACAGGCCAGTCACTGTGCTAATCACGATAGGGTAGTTCTCTCCTGCCCTCCCATGGTCCACAGTGTTAGCTTCTGTCAATGAACTTATCCTACAGCTTCTAATTGCTTGTTTATTAAACTGGGAATTCTGTGGGGGAACTTGGTGTACTTTTATGATATACTTTTAGCCTGGCACACTGCACAGTGTTGAACCCATGAGTTATTCTTTCCCTAGGAATATAAATCCCCTTCCATCTCTGCCTACACATTTTGCAGTTGTTGATTGGTCACCTAGTATGAGAAAAATCACTATTCCAGAATTCAGAAATTTTTTAGTGAACTAGACAGGCAAACCCCCATGAATCTGATTTAGCCTATGTTTGAGTGGACAACAGTCTTTCCAACTGATAGAAACAAAGTTATTTAAACAAATGTCAAGTCACGATAAATCACAATAAGAACAATTAAGCCAGGCAAAAAAGGTAGAGGATATAGAGGGGATTCCTATTTTATCTGATGACTTCAGAGAGCATCTCTCAGAAGGAGGTGACACATAGACTAGTCCTGAACAGGTAACTGTTGAGGCGTTGCAAAAAGATGGAACTAAAATTGCATGTACTTTAATGCACAGAATGTGCACAAAGAATTCCTGGAATATGAAGGAGAATGATGTACCTAAAGCATGTTGAGGAAAGAAGAGGAGATGAGGGGGGCAAGGCAGAGAGCAGAGTGTGCAGGATTGTGGAGTCCCTGGTAGGGAGCTAAGATGCTATTCTAAGTGAAATGAAAAGCCAACAGAAGACATTTAAGCAGGTAAGTGGCAGCAATTGATTTATGTTTTTAATAGATTTGTGAGCACTGGTGAAGAAAGTCCTGGAGGCAAGATTAGGAGAGAATCCAGTTAGAATGCTCATGTAGTGGGCCAGGTGACGAATGAAATTCATTCCTCAGTGTTAGTGGTGGAAGTGGGTGTGAGTGGTTGCATTAGTTTATCTTTAAAATATAGAGCAAAAGGCTTGTGGATAATTTGGATACCGGGTAGGGGAGAAGAACAGAGTGGAGAAATTTGGGGGGAGTCTGAGGATTTTTATGAAGTTTAACTCTCAGTTTTCACATCTTTCTTCCAACTATGTCTTCTGGGAGGCCTTCCTGATATTTTTACTTTCCCACCAGAGAACTCAGTATCTCCTCCTGATTACCAGCATCCCACTTTCAGGCAAAGCACAGACACCTGTGCACGTCTGTCTCCTCAACTAAACTACTGAGAACTCTTCAGAGATGCTAATAGGCTCATCTGTACAGCTGCTCGAAGACCCAATACAATGACTTCGACCACAGTGTTGACCAATAAAATTGGTGTGATTGAATGTATTAACTAAATTGAAGCTGTTTATTATCGCTTCCCATGTACGGTGACAAAACTCTCCAATCATTAAACGGTAAGCAGAAGAATTATTTCAACATTACCAGCTCTTAATTACTAAAGTCCTCTTGATGAATGCCCCTGCTTGAATTATTGACAATTTGTAGATTAAAATGTGGTTCCTTGATTAAAAGAAAACTCATGTGTTGAATGAGGGACGTGGAGAGTGTTGGAGAGTGGATATTATATGAATCCTCTTCTGCCAGTTCAGGATCAGCTAGAGAAGCTAGGAAAAGTGAAACTGATCTAGAGGAGGACCAAGCTGTTACTTACAAAAATGGCAAAAGTGAGAAGAGCTTAGTATTTGGGAAGACAATGGGCGCTTAAAGATCTGGGTTAAAATTTCATCCTTACCATTTACTATTTGTGGACCTCCAAGCCAGTCATTTTTTTTTATTTGTTTCATTTATCCTTAACTTAAATACATCTTAGAAGCGGAAGTGCATACAAATTTGAAGTGAACACCTGGATAAAGCTTTCCAGATGTTTACATTCATATGTCCATTGGTTGGAGAAGAATGCCAAGGATTACATGCCTTTGCCCAGTCAATGCTATGGAACAATTTATCCAGGATTTAATTGTCATGCAAATAGAATTTGCAAGTAATTTCAAATCATTAAACCACAGTTTCTTTGCTTTATAACAGGTACGGCAATGGTACTTATACAGATTTAGATTTTGAAAGATAAGGCTAGAAAATACGTAGGATAGTCTGGAGTGGCAACACACACCTCTAATCCTCACACTCCAGAGGCAGAAGGACATTTGTGAGTTCCAGGCCAGCATAGACTACAATACAAGTAAGACCCTACCTCAACACAAGCAAGCAAGCAAGCAAACAAAAACCCAAGGGAAAAAAAGAAAACAACAAAAGGAATATACCACGGCTACCCCACGTGGCATAGAATATAGCAGATGAACGTCAGTCCATTCTGTTCCAGTCCTTCCCTTTCAAGTGTGCTAAGCACTATTGGGGTATAAGAGAAGTACAAGTGGTGGCTCATGCCTTTATAGGGCTAATGGCGCAATTAGCTGGACAGGCTGTACAGTGTTAAGTGGCAAAGGACAATACAAATATAAAATACAAGCTCTGTGGTAGATTGCTTATCTACTATGGGTTCATCCTTAGCTTGCACCCCAGCACTGCATTAACAAAAAAAAGACTATAAGATATTATTAGTGTGGTGAATATAATAAAATAAATTACTAATCCCAGTGCTGAGAGGCGAAGAACACCGTTTCTGAGTCATTTCCCCATTTGCACGCTGTGCTACCTTGAGGATCAGTCTCTTCATATGTAAATTGGTAATAATACTATTATCTACTCATGAGATTTCTGAGAACACTGGGTGGTGCAACATGTGTAGAAGACCAGGAATATATTACACAATGGACTGAAGGTGTTTGTCAAGGGAGGTTTTCTGCTGTGGGATACCAGGTTTATAAAGATCCAGAGGTACTGGTCACATAAGCTTATCAGTATCATCTCCTTCACCAGCTGAATTGGTTGTAGAGCTTCTGAGGTGACCATTGAAACACAGGGAGCTACCTCATTAGAGACCTCTCAGCATTTCCCTAGGAGCCATCCATGACAATCCTGGAACCCTTGAACTAAGAAATTCCAGTCCTCCAAACTTGATCTCTTCTTGTCCATAATGCTTAATGTCCAGTGTGATCCAGGATCCAAGCTGGGAACCTGAACAATCATTGCATAGAAGCATATGGTGACTTCATCACAGCCTGGAAAGACACAGTTGTCACCAAGAAATGAAAAGGGCTTTTGGAAAAAAAGATGATTTTGAAGAATTTTTCATTTCATAGTAAATTAAACAAGGAAATATAGAAAATTCTCATATGCCCTAATACATGCACACCTTTACCCCTAATCTCCATTCTTCACCAAAGTGGTACACTTATTAAAACTGATAAACCCACATTGACACAACATTCTCACTCAAATTTCACATTTTTTTTTTTTTTTACAGTTTGCCATTGGAGTTATACATCCATGGGTTTGGACCAACGTAGCATGATCTGTACCCTCTATTATAACACTACTGCAGGTATTTTCTCAGTCTGAAAAATCCCTGGTGTTCTGTGTAGACATTACTCATTCCTCTCCACCTGTGGCAGTCACTGATCCTTTTACTCTATCTAAGGCTTTGCCTGAGGAGTGCCATTTTTCACAGCCATTTTGGAGCCAATATTTGGAAATCTAAATTCTTTAAATAATACTCAGCAGCACAGTGTTTTGCGAAAACACTTCTAAAACTGTTGTGTGCATTCTGCTTCCTACTGTTCAAAACAAAAGTTATTTTAAAAAAACTTAAAAAAATCAACATGTCTTGGAATATTTGTCGAACCAAAACAAATGTCTGAAAAGCTTTTTGTAGCTGCGATGATTAGTGAGATGAATCAGCACCAAACAATATTTCCATTTGGATGGTTGTATTTTTGGGACTTGATTTGGCTAGATGATTTTCTCAAAACCATATTTATTTTCTATATTGAGACTCAGCCAAGAGACCAAAAAAAAATTGAAACCATAAAGGTTCAACAAAAACATTTGTTGAATAAGTGAATCATCTTTCCAATTTTTTTGACTACCAGGACACTCATAGCTCTATTAAATAGAGGTAACTTTTCATCTTTGGTTTTTCCTTTCTCCATATTACTTTCCTATCACAATTTTGGTCTTATTTATCAGCTCTATTCTCCTTAATTATTATGCTAATCTGCTTCCAATACATTTTCAATGCAGAGTTGTGAATAACATATAAAACAAATATTTCAGGTATCCTCAAGTGAGAAGGGGGAAATATCATACAATAATAGGAAATATGTATCTGTGGAAACATATCCAATTACACAAGTATTCACATGAATTTGAAAGGTCATGTTCAACCATGTTGAACACGTATTTCAAGAGCAAAATTAGAAAGTCAGACAATAATATGAGCTGGTGATGAGATGGGGAATCATATTGTTTACTATTCGATTGAGTTGAAGTTGGTAGAGCCCATCTGGGGAACAATCTGTAAGAACTTAATAAAGTTACATATAAACCTTATAACTGAATTTACAGTGAATAGGTTCACTAGGGACAATGGGTGATGATGTTTATAAAAATCACTATTCCAGCAAGGAAAGCAAACTAGAGTCCTATCTTTGAGGGAACACATAAGTAAACTGAGATATGTGGATATGCTAGAAACATTATTTAGATCCAGAAATCCAGTCTAGACTGATGCCTTGGTTTTTCTCTGGCTGCCATAATGAAATACCATACTCTGGATGGCTTAAAAAGTGGAACTGCAATTCCCTATATTTCTGGAATTAAGAAGTCCAAGATGAGAGTGTCAGAATGATTGGGGTCTTTAGGTGAGGGAAGCAAGTCAGTGAGGTTTTGTATTTCTTATAATAGAGATATGAATTTTATTATGAGAGCCTTATCCCCATGACCTCATCCAACCTTAATTAATCCCCAGAGGCACCTTTCTAAAGCTTCCTTAGCCACCAATATTGATAGTTAAGGCTTCAACTTGTGAGTTTAGTAGTAACTCAGATTTCAATCCATATTGTTTTACTTAAAACCTCTACAAATTCATATCTTTCTCATTTGTATATTATACTCTATGAAAAAACAAAAAAGCACCAAAAAAGTCTTGGCTCAAAATAACACAAACTGTAAAATATTGTTTCATCTAAAATATTGCCTGAATTTAACATGAATGATATTTTGGGTATAATTTATCCTGAGGCTCTTCAGTATGAATCTATGCGACCAAGGAGTTAGGGTGTATCCTTCTTGAACACTCCTATTCTTTTTTTTAATTAGATATTTTCTTTATTACATGTGATATGATATCTCCTGGAAATCAGTTTGGCAGTTCCTCCAGAAATTGGACATAGTTCTACTGGAGGACCCAGCTATACCACTCCTGGGCATATAGCCAGAAGATGCTCCAACATGTAATAAGGACACATGCTCCACTATGTTCATAGAAGCCTTATTTATAATAGCCAGAAACTAGAAACAATCCAGATGTCCCTCAACAGAGGAATGGATACAGACAATGTGGTACATCTACACAATGGAGTACTACTCAGCTATTAGAATCAATGAATTTATGAAATTCTTAGGGAAATGGATGGATCTGGAGAATATCATCCTAAGTGAGGTAACCCAATCACAAAAGAACACACATGGTATGTACTCTCTGATAAGTGGGTATTAGCCCAGAAATTCGGAATACAGGAAGAACAACCCACAAACCACAAGAAACTCAAGAAGAAGGAAAACAAAAATGTGGACATTTCATTCCTTCTTAAAAGGGGAAACAAAATACCCATGAAAGTAGTTGCAGAGACATGAAGCAGAGACTGAAGGAAGGACAAGCCAGCCTGATATAGCTATCTCTTGAGAGGCTCTGACAGTACCTGACTAATACAGATGTAGAGGCTCACAGCCATCCATTGGACTGAGTATAGAGTCCCCAATGAAGGAGTTAGAAAAAGGACCAAAGGAGATAAAGGGTTTGCAGCCCCTTAGGACAAACAACAATAGGAACTAACTAGTACCCTCAGAGCTCCCAGGGACTCAACCACCAACCAAGTACTATACATAGTGGGACTGATTGTTCTGGCAGCTTGTGTACAGTACAGGATTGCAAAGTCAATCATCAATGGGAGGAGAGGCCCTTGGCCCAGTGTAGGGGAATGCCAGGGCCAATAAGTGGGAGAGGGTGTGGTGGCAAGCAGGGGGAGGGGAAAGGCAACAGGGGTTTGTTCTTGTTGTTTTTTGTTTTTTGTTTTTTTTTGGGGGGAGGGGAAGCTGGGAAAGGAGAAATCATATGACATGTAAATAAAGAAAATATCTAATTAAAAACAAAACAAAACACAAACAAAAACAAAAAAACCCTGCTGCCTCCCCCTTCCCCCTGCACACCAACCCACCCTCTCCTGCTTCCTGGCCCTGGCATTCCCTGACACTGGGGCGTAGAAACTTCATAAGACCAAGGGCCTTTCCTCCTATTGATGACCAACTTGGCCATCCTCTGCTATACATATGCTGCTGGAGCCATTAGTCCCATCATGTGTACTTTTTGGTTGGTGGTTTAGTCCCTGGGAGCTCTGAAGGTACTAGTTAGTTCATATTGTTGTTCGTCCTAAGGGGCTGCAAACCCTTCAGCTCCTTGAGTCCTTTCTCTAGCTCCTCCATTAGGGACCTTGCACTCAGTCAAATAGATGGCTGTGAACCTCTACTTCTGTATTAGTCAGGTACTGTCAGAGCCTCTCAGGAGACAGCTATATCAGTCTCCTGTCAGCCAGCACTTGCTGGCATCCACAACAGTGTCTGGGTTTGTTGATTGAATATGGGAAAGATTCCCAGGTGGAGCAGTCTCTGGATTGTCCTTGCTTCAGTCTCTGGTCTATAGTTTGTCTCTACAATTCCTTCCATGGGTATTTTGTTCCCTCTTTTAAGAAGGAATGAAGTATCCACATTTTGGTCTCCCTTCTTCTTGAGTTTCTTGTGGTTTGCGGATTGTACTTTGGGTATTCCGATCTTCTGGGCTGATATCCACTTATCAGAGAGTGCATACCATGTGTATTCTTTTGTAATTGGGTTACCTCACTCAGGATGATATTCTCCAGATCCATCCATTTACCTAAGAATTTCATAAATTCATTGTTTTTAATAGCTGAGTAGTACTCCATTCTGTAGATGTATCACATTGTCTGTATCCATTCCTCTGTTGAGGGACATATGGGTTGTTTCCAGCTCCTGGCTATTATAAATAAGGCTGCTATGAACATGGTGGAGTATGTGTCCTTATTACATGTTGGAGCATCTTCTCAATATATGCTCAGGAGTGGTATAGCTGGGTCCTCTGGTTGTACTATGTCCAATTTCTGGAGGAACCACCAAACTGATTTCCACAGTGGTTTTACCAGCTTGTAATCACACCAGCAATGAAGGAGTGTTCCTCTTTCTCCACAACCTAGCCAACATCTGCTGTCACCTGAGTTTTTAATCTCAGTCGTTCTGACTGCTGTCAGAACAAAATTCTTTGTTTAGCTCTGTACCCCATTTTTAAATAGGGTTATTT